>JABFQC010002480.1:0-16024 GCA_022817085.1 Psilanteris sp. ZL-2020
GTGCAAGCTAGACGACCATAATAAATTCATCGTATAATTTGTATGCAAAATCCAATCATTTATTCTATAAGCAATAAGATTATTGACACAAAATCTATCTTTACTAAAATGGGATGTAAAGTTTTTGTATAATATGTTCCATCAATTCACAACGTATAAATATTACAAAACGATAATTTGAATTATAGAATTATATATTCTAAACTAAAATCTTTCATACGCAATTGTTCGTATTTACGTTGAGATGCGATTTTGAAGGCGCTTCTTTTTTCCGTAAATTTATTATGTCAACGGATACTTTAAATATCAAAGTAAAATCCGCGCATCTGGCAGATCTCCCTGAGGATAATATTAATTTTGATTCGTTAATTTGAATTAACCTTCCACCCTGGAGGATAAACCAAGATTATGAGAATATACTAGCAGTTTACAGTTTATTTATATATACATTATACTTCGGAACCTTTTTACGGATTATAAATTTATCATTCAATTTGGCTTAAAATCAGTCAAAAAAGTACATTGAAAGTAATGAAAAAATTACCGTCGATCCATCGAACATTAAACTTATTTCAACCATTTTCAATAAAAAATCAATAGAAACAATAGAAAATTCAACAGATTTTCTATTTAAAATCGAAACGAACAAAACTAACGGTTTTATACAAATGTTGCTGTTTGGACACAATAATATATTAATCATTTTTCTTATTTCGTTCAAAGAAAGGCCGTGGCATACGGTCACGTAAACCACTACATATCATGACAGGTTCACTAGATGTTAGTCAGACTTTTACTAATGGAACTGTATATTGGAGTATCCATTTGAACTACATGAAGTTGATTCATTTGCATGGTCAATTAATAACGCTCGCGTTACACTGCAGATCGTTTTTTCGAGCACAAGAGGCAACTTTTATATAAAAGCAACGTCTGCTCTTCATATTTCTTTGCGCTATTATATTTCCTTTTTGAATTTTCGTCTGATCCTTATCTGTGAATTACAAATTTGAAACATAATCAACTTGGTTGAAATGTTATATTTCCTAACAACTATTTAGACTTATGTTAATATAAAATGAACTTAATACGTATGTTAATAGATTACATGTAAATTAATGGATACTTTTGGAAGTTATTCTTCGAACGGGTATTTAAAAACAATAAAAAATGACAATTGAATTTATATAATGAACTTATATCAATATGTGCTCCGTTGCACATCTATTAAGTTACCAACACTCATTTCGCAAAATTAAAATTTTTACAGAATTATGTGCTATTTATGTGCTAATTATGTGCCGTATTCTCGAATTTTGTACTCTTCAAGCTTTATTTAAAACCGTGGATGGTGCTAGCATAAGGTTAAATAAGCAGCGCTTACACGGTTTTAAAAAACAATTGAAGATTACAGAATTCGGGAATACTGTACATAAAAGGCACATAATTAGCGCATAATTCCTGTTCTGTTTTTTTTTTAAATTGTGCTTCGGGAACACATTTTCATTATGGGTGCTGCTAACTTAAGTTTGATCTTGCAGCACCCACGGTTCTACGAAAAACTTGAAGATTACAAAATTCAGGAATACGGTGCACATAAGTAAGACATAATTCCGTAACATTTTTTTAATTTTTCAGAATGGGTGATACTAACTTAATAATAGGCGTCTCCGGTGCTTATTAGGACTGATCACTTTAGAACATCTTAACTATTGGACTGCATGTGCAAAATTGTGAGTGAATGTGTTGTTGAGTTGAACTGGGTGGGGGGGGGGGTTCTACGGCCCTTCATCGGTAAGGAATATACCCCACCCATCTTGAAAATTCTATCAAAACTAAAATATAAGAGATCGGGGGTTCCAGCATTTCTTCACGCTGGTTCATGCGAATAAGCACCACACGGAAAGAAACATTGTATTAAAAATTAGTAGCAAAATATTAAATGTATGAGAGTAGTGTTCTATTTTTAAATAATACTTAAAATTTAGTAAACATTGTACATATTTTAGTCAAATTGTTGACGTTTTAGTAAAAATTGCTGAAGTTTTATATATTATTTCAAAATATAACACTTCTAAACTAATATACACTATTATTTAGCATTTTATATTTAATATTTCAACTCTTACATTTTTCGAAACTATTTATTTGCTGCTATAGTTGTGACGAACTAAGAAATTTATGTATTTTTTTGTTCCTAATGATTATTTTAAAAAGATTTTTAACTAATTTATACAAATTAGGCCACACTTTTATTAAGCAGTATCATTAAAATTCAAACAATTTACCTTATTACAACCATATCTTGATAAAATTGTAAAATCATGAGATTTAATCAATTTCATTAAGCCTCTCATTACGCCATAAACAATTTTTCACATACTAAATTCGAATCAATATTCGGCTCTGATATAACATTCCATTTAAAAGGTTCATCCCATCCATATAACCGTCAACAGTTATCTTCTTATGAATACCATATCACACTTCCTTATATGGTTATAATGTGGTCCTTTGCTAATTTTCTTGAATCATATTGGCCACATTAAAACTTGATAATGGCCGTACGTAAGACACGATACACCACATTAAATTTGCAAACGAAGCTGCATTAATATATTCTAGTATCGACTGTAATACTACTCATCACCCGATATGCTAGTATCCGATTAATTTTCGATAAGTATGCGTACTCCAATTATTCACATCCAACTTTAATTAATGGAAATTTCGTAACATAATTCAATTTACAGTAGAGCTCTAATGTAATTTCTACTTCGGCGCAGAATTTGCAGTTTTCTGTGTGCATTTCAGTTGAGTTGTTTATTTATGTAACGTTAGCAAATAGTTTTACGTTACGAAAACAGTACTCCACACAATTGAGTAACATTTTGACGAGTTCCCACGAGACAAGTAACACATAAACTGATCCTGTTGTGCGTTTCCATTACACGTATATTTATATATACGCCACTTTTTCTCCCTTTGACAGTCGGATTTGGGGATCAGTAACGCCAGTATTGCAGATCCTAAACAGCCGATCGGTGGCCGCGAGTTTTCTACTGCGGATGCATTATTTTACAGCGTCGCGTTCGCGGCATTCGGGTGTTGACGTACGGATGCGCGATGCAAAATCCGCGGATTTTGGAAATCGATTTTCATATTACGGTAGGCAGATGCTATTGAACGGACCGTAATTGCGGGATTACCGCGCGGAAAAATCCGAAAGTAATTTTGCATAATTAAGCCATTAATGTTTATTATTGATTTACTAATCAAGCATTGAAGCATCGGGGAAATTCTGAACCGCTTCAATACAACGTTTAGTGATGAGTATGAAATTCTTATTTTATCGCGTCTTTTTTTAATTTCAAACACGACGAAAAAAATTACTGACGTGTGTAATTTAATTTTATTATTATATATCAATTAGGGTAATTCTTGGTCATTTAATGTAATTTTGTCCCTTTCGGAGTTAGCGTTTGGATACAGGAATTCGTAGCTATGAAGTTGGCTTGGTTTTGAAGTGTTTTTTGCGTAAAACTATAAACTTAGGTTATTCTTATTAATATATATATTTACATTATTACAAAAGAAATACAAAAACTGTTACAGTAGCTACAATTCTGTAATAAGGTAGTACTTATTATTTATTTGCAAATATAACCTATATTAATAATTGTATGAATTCGATATTAATTCTTTACTTTTAATATATGCACGTGTATCAATTATGAAACATAAAATTATAATGAAGAAATATAATTATAATCTTTCGAATTACTAAGTCATATTTTATGCACTCATACAAAAAATTCCCAACATATATATGCATTTCCTGCAAAAACTATTGACAAAAAGAAATTGTTTATAAAATATATCCAGTCTCCCATTCTTAAAATACCTAAATCAATAATGAATGTTAATATTAACAAATAACTTGAATAATTTGAATTTAATTGTACAATTTTCATACAATTAAACTTAATTTTATTCAGTCATGTTTACAGTTTCGTTTGTGAAATAAATACTTCATACTAAATACTTTACGGCACCATTGATAATATCTATTATTATATTTAGAAGTTTACATTTTATATATTGTATAATTTTTTAAATTTAAATTTAAATTCAACAATTTAAAAATTTTTAAACAATGCGTAAAAATTAACTTATATCAACCAGGTTATTTTATATAGGGTATATATAATGTATACGCATTATAACTGCAGTTTAATACTGAAATAAACATGCAAATTAATTCAGCAAAAAATAGGTACAACCAGTATAGCCAATATAATTAAAGCATTATGTTTTTCTCTAAAACACAGTTCTCACAAGTATATTTTGTTATTTGATTGAAGAAAAAGCGTATCTGTTAAAAATACATTAGTTACTGTAGTACATACTTACTGTAGTTAATAGAACTACATTTTTTTTCTATGAAGTAAATTACAATTTGATATATGTATAAAGAAAATCTGTCGTGAATTAGTAATCAACAGCAAATTGAAAAAAGAAAAATCTCGTCAGACGCATCCTAAGCCATAAAATCACTTGGTGTAATTTAGGAGATTAAAATTTGATTGCAACAATTATCACGAAAATTATGCAACATTAATTGTAAGCGTATCGTTGAACTAGTGCTGGATGCAGGATAATTGTAACGTAGAAAGCAAGTTAATTAACTATGCTAAACCTATGAGATATCTAAATGCGTTTGTTTATAGGTGTATACATTTTGTATGATTAAATGTAAATTAATAAATAATAACAGAATCTAATGCGGAATCGTATTGCTTAAACACTTGGGTCCATACATAAATTATGTGCCGCGTCTCCGGTATATTTCAAATCAATAATATCCTCGAGCGCAACAAATAATTTCTTGTTTAAATTAGTGTACTGCTTTTATTCAAATCAAATTATGTTTTATATGAAATACGACAATTTCTAGTAACCAAATTTCTTAGGTATAAGGAAGTTTATTCATACAGAATTTTGAAATTTGGATTTAAAAATTAAGGTGGTTCTCATCGAATGGTTTTCGTAGAATAGAATATTTCGAAATATATTTGTTTTGCTTTACATACTTGAATTTTGCAAATACTTGAGAACATCTTCACCTTTAGATAATATATTTAAATTTAAATGTATGTACACCCACCGCCATCGATTCGTGCCCCCCTAGATTGTTAGTTCCATCAAATAACACATGAATAGATAAGGTAAGAGCAATCTAGGGAGGCACGAATCGATGTCGGAGGGTATATTTGAAACCCTAGTGTAAGAAATATTATTCAGAATGATAAACAAAGCGGATTTTCATTACTATGTCAATAATATAAAGTAATATTTTTTAAAGACAGTGCTCTCTCCTGTAAATGTAGTGTGTTAAAATAATTAAATGTAATTAATCCTTATGATAATATCAAGTAATAATGATACGCACTAATCCCGTTAAATTAGACTTATTAAAAGGTGCTGTAAGTCTACTGACACGGTTCAGTGTTTTGTTATTATAGTAATATAAAATTGCTTTTTTATAACATATAAGTCTCCAGATTCATTTTTTGGTAATGGGAAAATATATTTAGATAATAAATTTAAACTTTCAAATGAAATTCTTAACGGAGTGAGTCAACAAAGTTTTTCATAATTAGAGTCTACTCGCCAAGTTTTAATATTTTATTAAATTCATTTTAAAACGAAAAAATATGTAATATATAAACTAATAAAAATATAATACAAATTTTAATATCTGTCAAAATCACTTGAAGGACTACTTAAGATGCTGCTCTAGTCAATTTGACTGGATTAAGAATTTTTTAAAATATTTTTCTAAATATATTTAATTTGTAGTTGTTATTCAATTATTTTCTCATTTTTTTAAAGATTACTATACAGTGAATGATTAGTTATTTATAATTATGTATTAACATTCTTATTAAACTTATTATATTCGAGGTGATAAAATATAGTTCAATTAGAATGTCAACAATGAAATAGTAATTATAATTTAAAATTTATTTTGAAAAATCTTTTCCATTATTACAAAATCTACTGAATGGCGTACAAGTAAATACTCATGTTATTTAATAATTCTGTGTTACAACACACTAACTCCATTACATCCAATCTAGACGACCCCCTTAAGTTTTTTTTAAAATATTCGACAAGTTTTGTCTGTTCAATTCCTGTCGTCAGTTTAGTTTGCTAACATACTGTTGTTAATCTCGTTATTCTTGTTGGTGTAATCAAGCTTCTTTTGTTGTCATTTAAGCTTAATCTTAGAAAAAGTGTTACTTTGTTGGAACCGAAATTCCTTATAAAAATGAGCTTTTGAATGATCACTTGCAACTTTAAATTGCAAACTTGCTATTCGTTATGCTTCGAATAATGTCGAAAAAATGCCTTTTCCACGCATAAATATTAAATAAGGAATGCTCGCAAAAGATACCAATCATTCTCCGAACGAAAATTAATTCTCACTTTATACAATATCGTAATGTCAATAGTACAATAAAAATTAACCAGAACAATTCGACACGCTAAATATCGAATTCGAAGCAATTTGCATTAACTCATCGGATATTTACATTTACGCTTATTACCCAAGTAAATGATATTTTGTTTCTTAACGCAACGCCCGAAATGAATTTATCCCACTCGGAAACAGCAATTTAAAAGTCCATACAAAATCAAGTGCACCGACAAAATATAATAAAGAAGATAAGGAATGTGAAAAAGAAGGCTAAAAGAAGACGAAAAGGCGGAGTATACAAGCAACCTTAATTTCGAGCTTTCCTCGTTTCACGACTTTTCAAGCGGGAGAAAAGAGCAGGGATAAAGAGAAAGTACCGAAGCCAGTCTAATTCCCAGTTAAGACACCCGCGGGAAATTACGGCGAATGATTGATACATGTGTAAAAGTGAGGTTATAGGGATGCAACAATATATGGAAGATTGCCCGTATGTGCGGAGTGGTCTCTCGGAATCTGTCCGACTGTCTGTCAAACTGATTCTTCGTTATGCCCATCGCTGCTGGTGATGTTTACAAATTATTTTATGCACTTTGTGTACAGCGGCATTCACGACGGTGTTGCCACATTTTAATTTCAGTGCAGCTCAATAAAGATAAGTTTCAATTATTTTGTTAACCAAAATTACGATTTTAATTAATCCTCGCGTCACTGAAGGTTAAATTGATAAGTCTATTAAATGTTTGGATTCGATTTACGAGAAAGAAAAAAAAAAGAAAACAGCCGCCATCTTGTTTGCATTTTATCGAATGTTTAAAAGCGACGGCATTGTGGGGGTTGTTGATTTATAACGCTGAAAATGATTACAGTATTTTTAATTAAAAACTCAGTCCTAATACGTTTTCAGGGTATTAAATACGTTCGGTTTTTGGCATAAATAACATAAAAAAGTAAATATTATCGGCTAAATTGATTGAGAATGTGTAGATATGAACGGAGAAGTATCAATATAATGGAAGTTCTATTGATAAACAAAAAGGGTAAATATTGTGGTCGTGAAGGACAAGTAACGATCTCAGTTTGTAAACAAATCTTCGCACAACAAAATAATGTCAGGTTGATATATTAGTTCTCACGCTTGCATAATTTAATGAATAAATTAATTTGAAATTTTATAAGGCGTTATTAATGTGAAGTATAAATAATTGCAGTGTTTCATAACTGGAATATAAATAGTACAGTGATTCATAACGGTTAAACTTAAAAGTTTTACCATTGCCTGACTTAAATGATTTAATCTTTACATTGAAATGCTCTAAATTGAACTGAAATGCTCGAACACTTTATAATTATAATACCGTTTTGTACATAAAAAATTCAAATGATTAATTTATTGTGTACTTTAACTTTTAGTAAGGTTGAAATCGATAATACCAACCCGTCAATGGCTTCAGTTCATGGCAGATCAGTTTAGATTTAAATAAATATAACCATAACCCAAGTAAATAACAGTATTGCCTCATTCAATATAATTACTTTGCCATTGCAAATAACGTTTCGTTACAGTAATAATATCTCGATTTTATGCGTTATTTCGAAAGATTCATACGTATAACTTTATGAAATAAATAAATAAAATATTTTCTTTTACAATTGCAAATTTTTATTTTAAGGACTCAGTTTCTTTCAATAAATGATTATTATGATTCATTATTATAATTAATGTTATAATTGAATTTTGCCAGTAATTTTCTTGTTATAAATGAGTTTTATTGATCTAAAATAGATATTGATATACAACGTAATGAAATCTTCTGAAAGTCAATTTTACATATTTTGTAATTTAATTAAGTTTCACATATTCTCATTAAATATTTGTGTATATTATTTTCTTATGTAACCAATATTTGAATATAAAATTAAGTTTTATTAATATAAACGGTGCATACTTTGGTGATCTGATACGTATAAATATAACCCTTATACATACCCAAGTAGAAATTTCTCAAGTAACTCGCGAGTTACTAGAAATTTTATATACAAATTCTCTATTAACTCACGAGATACTAGACAAATTTCTACTCGAGTAGTTATTTTATTAGGCCTATTCAACATGGAGAAAAATATACTTGAGATTTTACTATAAAAAGGAAACTGAATCTGGACGAAACAAACTTAAAATTTGTCTAATAAATTATGGAAAAATAGTGGCATAAACATAGTATTTTCTTTCTTGTTTATGCTACATTTTTATCATAATTTTCGAGATAAATTGGAAGTTTGTTTCATCCAGGGTATTTTTATAGTAAAATTTCAATTATATTTGTCTCCCTGTATAGTGTACATTAGTTCTATAGTTTTTGCATATTCGAACCATAATATCTGCTTCAGATCACATAAAGCGTTGATCATTTTGTAATTTCGCAAGAAAAATTGAACTCTTATATATAGACACCGTTGTCTATAATGTTAACTGTTGTTCGTAAAGTAAAAGCTTTGAAATAAGAAAAAAACATACATTTATTGATAAAACACAAAATATCAATTAATCAAATACAAAAAAAATGGATTTACAAATAACAATGAAATTCTATTATTATTTACGAGCAAATATTTCTACCCCGGATGTATTAAATACAAAAAAATACTTTTCATCCATCTGGAGAACACAATGCACTTTGGTAAATTATTTTCGACGGATTCGAAATACAAAAGTAATATAAATCTCTTGCGTTTAAATATACCATTTTGCTGAATAAGATTTGAAGGATTTTTAATAATATTTATTTCAAGACCAATTAGACATATATAAATATATAGATGCACAAGATGCTTTGGGCAGTGCTGCGCAACCAAGTTATGGCAAGAATTGTCCATAAAGTTAGCGAACGCACAAGTGGGTGAGAGACTAGATTGCACAGTACTCTTCGTATTATAATCCACCTCCTCGAACGTGGCTCTTCACCTTCGCCAAGAACAAGTCTTCTCAAGATCGAGACTGGATACTTGCCTGGTATTCTGTGCTCTATCGCCAGAAGGGGAATTGTCGGAGCAACGACGAACAAAACCGGAGTGGTGGAAGGAAATCCGCCGAGAAAAAGTAATAGATGAAGAGGAAAAAAGAATTAGGGAAGGCGACGCGTCGTGGAAACAGGGACAAGAGAAGGACGGCCAACCGGACAATATTGCACGTGAATGACGAGAAAAAGAGGCAGCGTGGGGAAGGGACAGAATCTGGCGACAGCGAGAGTGGGCGCAACATCGACAGGAATTGTCATCTATATATCAATAATGGTTATTATCTGCCGAGGGCAAAGTTACCACAATCGGAAAAATGAAATCTGCTACCTATGCTTCGATCATTCCACTCTCAACTTGAAATTTGCTATTGAAATTAAAAACGATGCAAAATATTCAACTCTCAGACCGATTACATTGATTTCAAGGTCAGCTGTGTTATGTAAATAAAACGAAAGAAAATAAAAACAATACGGGCTAGGATTTAATTGTTTGTAAACAAACGTTCAAAACGTCTTCAGTCATAGTTTACGATTGAAGTAATTCGAGTTACTTTACTACATTCGATCATTGCAAAATTCGGGATTGCAAATTCATATGTAAAGCAGATAATTAATTAATATTATAACTTATATTTACAATCGTTTCGTGTAAGGTATGCTACATAAACACGAGTGGAATTTGTATGTAATGAATGAAATGTGTCTTTTTAGTCTTTTTAAAATCTTTTAACGTGTTACAAATGGCATTTATTTACAAACAAAAAACTGTACCGCCTTCGTGTGGTAAAAGTTTGAAATAAACGAGTCAAATTTTCACAATAATCTACTTACATGAATTAATCAACGGGCTGGATATAATAACTGACAGAGGGCGCCACGATCCCGTCGTGAAATGAATAACAGTCACGTGAAACGGACCTCTTATGTGTTGCAAAGCAAAATCGAATTGCCGATTTAAATCGACCCTGTTACAATACACCGCAAGTTTCTAACGAGTTTTCGCCACTGAATTGGTATTCGCTCGCATATTATAAGCTCGCAATCTTATTACGAAACGACCGGCAGTTTATATAAACACTCGACCTGCACCATTTGACTCATCTTTGTTTAAATCAAAATCACTTTGTTATTATTACTCGAAAGAGTGAGGCAGAAATTTCGCATCGATGGAAGCATCAAGTGCTGAACTGATAAATTCAAGATCAATAAGCGGAAAAGAAGTATCATCTTGATTGTTTACCTTGCCACGCTGTTCAATAAAACGGTCTCGTCTGTGTCTCGAGATTATATTTCATATCGAAATTAAACGACCGACCAGTCGCTTAGACGAATCTCAATTTCATATAGAACACTTAAAAATGCTGCCTCAGCCGGAGAGTTATGTTGCTCTTGTTTGTATTACGATCATTTGTATTTTATATATATAATGAGGTGTATCAAACCGTAATAACAATGACTGGGGCTTCTTTTTATCTCGATGCGGTGATACTCTTGGAAAAAATAGGACACTGTTATAAAAATAAATTTTCAACTTGTTTTTGGCACCGATACAGGTAGGATTACCCCTTTTCAACTGTTGGCAATATTCGAAAGAAATTTTGGTTGTGTTATATGTATTATATATTTGATGTATATAAGTACATATTTAAAATCCAAAATTATAACATAAGGTCAAACGTTGGAAAGCATAAAACTTATATTAAAACGTATACAAACAGAAAAACGAAAATATATTCGTAAAATAATCATAAATAAAGAAAAAAATAAAAAGTGGTTGTTTATAAATAAGAAATGTAATAATAATATTTTTACTTACGAATTCAACGATTATGTATTTTCTAACATTTCGTGAATTTAATCTTTTCTCAAACAACCTGCACAAATGTCCGGATTATATATAATATTTATAACAATTTCATATTCCGTTAAAAATATTTACATTGAATTTTAATAAAATCGTTTTGAAATATTCAAAAAATCTGTGCATAAAACGTAATGTAAAATTCAAATGCCAAATATTAGATTATAAAACTGTATTCAAATCTTCAAATCTTCATGAAATTCATCTACAAATGAATTTATTTTTTGTACACTGAAACAGGTACATGACAAAAAAAAATCAATCGAAAATTGTACATTAAATATGTATAGTTTATTATAACTCATCATATAAAAATTATGTACTACGAATGAAAATATATATTCATTATTGTAAGTTTAAGTAAAAGAAAAAATGCATATCAAAGCAAAGATATCATTGATATGTATACCATTATAAATTCGGCGTATAAAATTGAATGCATAATTTATGTTTTCTTCTGACGATTGTTAATAATTACCAAAAGATACAAAATACCAAATTTTACCAGAAGAACAATCGAAATACATAAAATTTTGCCTAGCACGTTTTTATTGCAATTTTCATACATTTTTGTCTTATCTAGGTGCAATGTCGACATCAATATAGAATGTGCACCGTTAATTTTGCATTTACACATCTTAATTAGTCCGCGTCTTATTCGTCTTACCGTGAATAAAACAGAAAGAGAAAAAAGTCTGCGATCATTAGCAACATGAAATTAGCAAGACGCAGATTCGTATTTGCAAGCGAATAAAAATGTAGCTAATTATTTTGGAATTTGCCGTTTAACAAATTTTAATGAATACATTTTTTTTCTTTCGACGTCGGTGATACAACAAGTCAGAAATACCAGGTTTATTATAATACGTTTGTATGCAAATTATTATTGCACAACTATTCTTCTTCTATTTAAGACTTGCTATTCTGCGAGCTGACGGCTTAAAGCAGTTGATAATATTAATTAATGTAAATTATATGCAGGTGATAAAGTAAATATCTTATAAATTATTTCTAATTCGAACGAAAGTTTGCATAAAACTCAACATTCTCTTTCTTATAATTCATTTATAGTTGACATTTCGATTTGGGCATTTTTTACTTCTGCTTTTTTTATTATTATTATTATTATTATTATTAAAACTGTCGTTACTCAGTTCCATTACGATGTGTTTTTTAAAAGATAAAACGTTAAAACTTTGCCATGGTATTAATTACTGTTAGCTCCGTTAAAAACTCTATTTATATACTTATTACTTTAATTAATTGGATTACATTTATTATTTTCAATTACTTAAAGGGACTCTCAAATTATAACATAAAGTAAAAGTTTATGCTCGTTTGAAATCATGTTTTCTGGTTTGAATAAAGATAACTAAATACATAAATATATATTATATATAAACATATATACAATATACAACATAATATATCACAAAAGTACATAATTTTCAAATCAGTTAAAATAAATTATACATGTTTTATATTGAATGTTATAAATTCTATGTTGTAAAAAGAATCATGAATAAGTTAATATCACAATTAAGTAAAAGGAAACGGTAAATTTATTTTATAATGTTCATAATTTGACAGTAATAAAGTATACTACATTATTATTTATGTTTTGTTTCTCAAATATAGTCAACTGACTAAGACATTTGATTCAAATTAAAATAATTATTATGCGTAATATCTTTTACATATTATTAATAACATAAATTTAAAACAAAGTTTAACTTTTAAAACAATTGTGAATATTTTTATATATACACGAATAAAAATATAATAATAATAATTAATATATTAATATTAAATATAAATTTAATATCATTATGTTTATTCGCATTTAATGTTAATAAATTTATATTTTTGTAAACAAATGTTCATAAAATGTTGACAAAAGAATGTTAGTTTTATTATAATTTATTATATATAATTACAATCAGTGAAATTGTAATTATACAGAAAAACTATATATAAATGAAAATATAAATTCATAAAAAGTTATCAATTGCACATATGCAATAAAATAAAATTGATTATATTCGTTTTAATTTTTAGTAACTTATTTTTAATACCAGAAAAATGTTTTCGTCTTTTTAGATTGCATTATATTTATTATGTAGAATTTACAATTGATTGTATATTTTATGAGATACACAATTTAACTTTTACTTTTATCTGGCGAATCTGGAATTACTTAACATCCGGCGGAACGTGGATTAAAAATTAAGATTTCAGCAATTTTATGATTTATATATTTCATTCAATTTCTGTGATTAATATTTAATTTAATCATTTATTATCATTAACGCAAAAATAATTAAAATTATCGTTGACAGTTAATTAATTTAAAATTTAAATTGAGTTTTTATTAAATTATATGTTATTTCTATTAATTTCGTTTATATTATTTCTACAAATAACATTATTGTAAAAATATTTGTTGAGTTTAATATTTCAGTTTCATTGAAGAAGTTGCCATTTAAAAGCCTGGAATATGTTTTAAAATCTGAAAAATTTTAAATTCACAACGTAAACTTTCATATTTTAAGTTAAATATTAGTACAGGTATTCTTAAATTTATAAAATGTTTGAATAACGACGCATTTTTATGTTAACGTTACTGTAATAATAGTATTATATTTACCATCATCCGTTACCTAAATTTATACAACAATATGTTTTATTTGATTTAAAAAAATCACTTACGATGGTCATTAAAAACTACGAAAACTACATTATTATCACGAAGTCACTTATAATTAATTATCTCATTGTGATTTTGTTTTTTAAAATACGGAATGTACATCTCCAATTATCATATTCAGTCCTTTGACAGAGATTTCGCATTAAAATTTAAATTTAATATTTTAATTTGAATATTTAAATCCACATTTCATCGTTTTTCCACAAAATTAGCTTTCATGTTGGTTATCTGAATGAGGTCATACGATTACACTTTATTTGTGATATTAATTTACGTTTGACAATACGCGCAACTGATATCAACGGTTAATCAATTGACTTATAATTGCATGAAATTATACGAAGAAAAATTTAATTTCGAATTCATTATAAAATGAATCCATTGTATCAAAAACGTAGTACAAACGTAGTAAAGTGTGTAATATAAACACATTAACATTTTATAATCAAAAGCAAAAGTAAATAAACATGCTTTTAACGTAAATATATGAACTGTTTATGAAATGTAAACATTAACAATTTTAACATTCGTATATAGAAAACTTAACTAATATATCTTTTGTTCGTGTACATTTTTTAAAACCTGAATCAACCATTTGAAATACAGAAATTTGTAGTTATACACGCAGAAAAATGTTCCATTAAAAATTACTGAAACTTGAGTAAATATTATTAAAAAAAAGTAACTCACGGACAAAATAAAAATTCAGTCAGAAAATACCGAACTTTTACTGTAAACATTGATGAATTTTCGATGTATATTTACAAATAATCATCAATGTTTACTAAAAACTTCGGTAACTTCTAACTGAACTTTTGTTTTATCCGCGAGTTATTTTACTTTTAATAATATTTACTGAATTTTCAGTAATTTTTAATGGAACATTTTTCTGCGTGTAGAAGTTCAAAATGGTGGTAAAAATTCACTTATAATTAATGCTATGAATGAATTATTGCACGACAATATTTTGGATTAAACTGAAACCAGATCAAGACATAAGTTTAATTCGGTCGAAGGTAAATACAAACATGTTGTTTGCATATTGATGTCTCGCGAAATCAGGATTACCATTGTATAATTTTATCAGATGTCATAATACTGCATGCGCTTCACTAAGTATACCGCGTTACGTTATACATCGTTGAAAAAGTTATAGCACGCTGTTCGCAATAAAACTGATACTTCTGAATTATACCTTTATCTCATATACAGATCACGAATATATATATTTATCATTATTCTCATATTTCTAATTCGAACCTTATATATACATTCGAGTATATCATTTTGTTTGAAATATTAAAAATTCTCTACTATTTATGATGCTATTTTGTTTATAAAAGTAATTTATGCGCAAACAACTTTTGAACGTCAAAGTGCGGTAAATTATTGCTCACAAAAATATCGCAGATTCGAGAATAATGTAAACAATTTAAAACGCGGCAAATCTATGAGCATTATGAATACGATAAAACGATGAAAGCTATTCAAATACACAACGAAAATATATTAAAATAATACATAAACAGTAATTACGGGTATACATACAAAAATATGAATTAACATTACAACCCTAGTAGAAATATGTCTAGTATCTCGTGAGTTACTAGAGAATTTGTATATAAAATTTCTAAACTCCCCACACGGACAAATATATATGTTTGAAATATATATAATATATAAATTTCCAATTTATAAATTTGATATATATTATTTATATAATAAATATATTTTGTAGTAAGAAAAATATTTAAAATATATAATTTTTATAAATATCACATATAAACATGGATTATATAATTTATATACATTAAATATATAAAAAAATTATAAACTTGATTTATATTTTTAGTATATATCACAAACTGTTTATTCTAAATATATAAAATATATATATTTTTTATAAATATCATAAATATACCCACATGGACATTTATATATTTTTAAAATATATA
>JABFQC010002481.1:0-16022 GCA_022817085.1 Psilanteris sp. ZL-2020
TTATAATATAAAATGGAATATGTGTAAATTTCTTTATTTTTTTTTAGATTTATATCTATATTCATTAAAATATATATAAATATATTATTCATTTATAAACTTTATAAGATAAGCACACTTTTAATATATAAAGTTGATTAAAAAATATTTCATTTATCTAAATATTACTCATAATTATAAATATATTAAATGAGACAAATCAAACAAGTTTATAATGCAGTATCATATTTTATATTGAAAAAATAAACATTTTCGCACCAAATCTATATATATTATACCTTAAGAAATAGAATAACAATTTTACTTATTTTATAAATGTTTTAAAATTTAATAGTTAAATATTCAATTTATTTTTCTTAGAAAATTTTTTTTTTAAATCTAAGACAATTTTTTATTTATAATAATAACTTCATGTTTATTATTATATCCATATTATATTCATTTACATTATATTTAATTTATATTAATGCATTTTTTTATAATACATAACAAAATATATTCAGTAAAGTATTTTATTTTACTAAATTTTCTTTTCAAATTTCATCTTTTTTATTAGAAATTATTTTAAAAATAAAAATATATATATATTCGTAATATATTAAGAATTATTAATGATTAATTAAAAACGATCAATTTAATTATTTAAATATTACAGTTAAAATGTTAAAAATTAAACCTAACATATACAATTTAATGATTTTTTTTGTTTTAAATTTATCTAATATTCAATTTTATTGTAAAATATATATATATATATATTATAAAAATGTTATACATTTATTATATTTTTTTTTTGATTTTTGATAAAATTTGAAATCATGTGCAATAATATTTATTATAAATGAATATTTATGTTATAAATTATCATTATTTGTAGATTTGTGTTTAATTGATCAGTATAATTTATTATGGCTAAATTATATGGACTTCATCCTTCCATTATTTGTTTCTGCATCGATTATACTTAAAGATGGTGGCAGTACGAATACAATATTATCACCATCTTTTTTAAATGTAGGTTCAGTAACATCTGAAATTACTTCTACTTGCAACATTTTACTTTTGTTACCGAGCATACACTTAAAACGTGTAGAGACTGTAACTTGAAGATCAGTTCCTCGTAACCTATAAAATATATATAATATAATTAACAACAAATTAGAAGTTCAATAAATTCAATAAAATTCATGTAACTAAGTATTATTCATTATATATTTAATTAAATTATTATAGTCTATTTAAATAAAATATTAAATCATTATCAATCAATTTTAAATGTTAACTTACATATAATATGCATTGCACAAAACACCAACGAGTTCACCAATTCGATCTTCTTTACACTTTATAGATATTACCATATCATTACCACGATTCGAGTGAATAGTTATTAGCTGGTCTCTACCAGGGGAAACACTCAAACCTGTGATTTCAGTAATAGGAGTTCTTTTCTTCATAAACTTAAATTTTACACTGTCTAATTTATATATTGATTGTTCAGTAACAACTAAAACTCGTTCAGCTACTTTATTAAATCTGAAAATGTTTTTATATTATAAATAAATAAAATTCTGCATAAAACAGTATTTCGATGCATTTAATAAAAGTAATATAATTTTAATTCTTAAAAATTTATTTAAAATGTATGTTAATATTAATGAGAAATATTGTTCAATTTTGAATATATTTTTTAAAACATATACATATACTTATATTTTATATCATTTTTTTCGTTAGAGAATAATAAAACATACTATTATTTTTAATAACAATCATTGTAAATTTCTATGATTTCCTTATCAAATAGAAGATGTATTTAGTACTTACCTGTTCGTCTTTTTGATAAATGCACTGAACAGAATTGACTTGAAGTGATCTGAATTGCGTAGATTATTAATAGTAGCATTATATAAATCTGTATGAGGATTTTCACTGGATTGAGATAAATAATTTCCCTCCCATTTTCTGTTTTGACCCCAATGTGGGCGTTGTAACCGTAATGCAGAACAAGCAGACATCTAATGTAAAACAAAATTCATGTATTATAAAATTTAATAAAATAATAATAATAATTTATAAACAATCAAAATAACAAATAGATATATTCATAATCACAATTGAAAACATTTAATTCATCTGTATAATTGAAACATAAACTAATTGTATTCAAAATAATAATAAAATTATATTTCTAGAAATAAGAATCAGTTTTTAATTATTTATTAATTGTATATAATTTATTAGTACATAAAAATTATAATTGACAAATTAAAAAGATATAATTATTATTAAAAATAATCATAAATGTTTGTTTATATTAAATACTACTTGTAATGAAATTAAGTAATTACGCTAAACAGAATAATAGTAAAATAAAAATCTATTATTTTAAACTACTAAATATTTAACTTAAAAAGTGACTTAATTTGATTGATATAGAGATTTCTTATATATAAGAACATAATTATTTGCACTTTATATTTTCTTTATATATTTATTAATTTACATAATTTATATGAATTGATTTGTAATATACATAACTTACTTTAATTCGAAGTTGAGGCCACTCTTCTCTTGGAATAGCTTTTAAAACCATCCAAGCATGCCATCTTGCATACATCATTTTTAACTTTGGTACGGTGGATCGTACTGCAAAATTTTCAGCAGGCCACTGTAATCTTTTACCATAATCACGCATAGATTTTACATCTCTGAATGTCCTTTGTAATGCCATTATATACGATCTCATTTTATATTGACGATAATATGTGATAATAGTCATTGCCGCTTTTAGCCTTTTGAATTGTTGACGACATAAGTAACCTCTCCACTGTTTTTGAAGTAGAATCACTATACCGGGTATCAAATCACTTCTTGCCTAAATGTTATTCATATTTAATTTAATTATTTACAACTTATTTTGTATTTATTAATTAGATATAAATTAAACTTGCATATGAATATGGACTTCTAATAGTTTAATTATTAATAGTTAATTTTATTTGTTTTGTTTATAAGGTGTTCAATTAATAAAATAAGGTAATTGAATTAATTTAATCACAATAATCTATAATTTATGAACAATTAACCTTTTCCAACGCAAAGAGTGTACGCGGTGATCGAATAAAAACTTTCTTGTGCCCATATTGAACATCATTTGAAAATCCTTTACCATCAATTAAAGTTTGCACACCTTCCTTATCAGTACCATCACGAAAATTTGGCCATGTATACTGTGAAATCATTTTATATCTAAGAAAACAAAAATTAGTTAATATTAATAAAATGTTAAGCACTTTTAATAGTTTATTATAAAGGATGTAAAATTTATGCAAAAATTAATATTGTGAATATTTGTAAATTTTATTATATGTATCAAAATAAGAAATAAATCACAATTCAAATAGTGTGTAGAACAAAAAATAATTTACCTTTTTAAAAACCTATCATAACGTTGTCTATATACGAATCCTGCTCGTCTGACGAGAATATTTTCGACGAGTCCTAGGTAACGAACTTGATGATTAACTCGTTCTTCATCGAACACAGCAGGTGATTTAATATCATTTGGCTTAATGCACCGTGCATAAAATGGTTCTTTACTGGTTAAATTTTTTATTAAGGCTACCATTGAATTGCGGAAAATTGTTCCAGCGGTTAACGGTCTTTTTGTCGTCTACAAACATCAATTACATGTATAAATAACTATTTCATAACATAACACAAAATAATTTATTTTATGTATAAGAATAATATTAATATTAATTAATATATTTCCTTCATCATATTAAAAAATATTAAACATCTTACCATATTAATATCTTGAGCACCTTCTGGCCACATATGTTTTATTATAGTATTCTCACTGTTGTATAATAAGCGTTTAAAATCTTGGAATAGCGTGTCTTTATTTTTATCTAAAAACCCATTAATATTGTAAACAACGTCACCTGCATAATGTCTTATTCTAAAATGAATCTTATGTTCTAATTCTCTATCTGTTGGTTTCAGTTGTCTTGACATATAATGATTATGGCCAGCCAATTTTTTGTCCATTGCTTCTAGTAGCATCTGAAATAATCAATGTCTGCATTAGCATTTTCTTTTAAAATACATGTTTTTCAATTTATTTATAATACAATACCGAGATTCGACATATTAAATATTATCATATATATTGTACACAATGTATAATCTACTAAAAACTTTATATTGAAAATATTTTAAAATTATGAAATATATCTCAAAAAATTCTTTAATTATTATATTTGATAATTAAATTTCTAACATGAATTAAATTAAAGTTTAGCTATGTTATGAATATAAAATAATAAAAAAATAATAGCATACTTCGTCAGTAACTTTTCCAACGTTGAGACATGCTTCGTCCATTATCGATAATATACCTTTGTGTGATAACTCAACAAGATTACATATTACTTCATTATTGAAGTATTTTACATGTTGCCAAGCAATTCCTTCTTTTTTATATTCTTCTTGTTCTTGTTTCAATACTAATTCTGAAAGCAAATAATTACTTTTAATTACACCTCACATTATGATTAATAAAAATAACATTTTCTTATATCTAAACAAAATGAATTAGATTTGTTAATAAATATTACATATTCAGACTTACCAATAAACAGTTGTTGCAACTTTTCATTACAATAATTAATGCAAAACTGTTCAAAACTATTTAAGTCAAAAATTTCAAATCCATAAATATCTAAAACTCCAATTACAGTTCTGAACCTAGTATAAATGTCACTTGCGTTAACGTTTATTTTGTCATTGATTCGTGAAACAATCCATGTAAAAAGTCGTTCATATATAGCCTGAAATAATATTTTTATATATATATTATTTTTAATATGTTATTTAAACAACATAATGTACACAATAAAAAAAATTAAATTATTTTACCTTCGACAGTGCGTCTCTTCCATATTCCGCTTCAGTTAACGTATGTGTTTTATGCATAACTTCTCCGCCAGCGGCTATTGTTCTCTGGGAAAGTGCTGCGTTGAGATCACGCGAATTAATGGACAGTATATGTGCTGCATTGTTCAATGCATCGTTATTGCTTATTGCAACATTATCTTCCTGTACATCAAATGTAATGTTTCCCTAGACAAACAAAATTGTAAATTAATCATCATTACATTCTTACCCTACTTAAATTAATCATCATAACAATTACAAATTAATAAATTAAACTATTATTGTTACTTTCTAGTATTTAATTTTAAAACAATAACATAATATAGATCAAGATTATAGTTTAAAACAAAATCAAGTAAAATGAAATAAAATTAATTAGTTTTTTAAGAGATTGAGAGAACTATAAATTATTCATAATGCATATGAAAATATTTGCTAATTACATACTTAATTAGCATTTTTTTTTAATTACTTAATTTCATTATTTAAGAATTACAAACTGTAAGATTATTTGCAATGTTTAGTAAATTTTCGCAAATATATATATATTTATTATTTATACAAACATATAAATAAAATAACTATTCTGCATAAACGTATGCGTTAATTTATTAGTAAACATGCAATAGAATTTTATAAATATTTATAATTTATTATTTTCTTAATATAGACAGTTGTTTGTTACATTATGATATAAACAATAATATTTTTTAATTTGTCATATTAAATCAGAACAATGCATATATCAATACATAATTCAGTAATGCGGAATATTTTTAAAACTATATTAATTTATTTAAACCATCCCTTGTCACCCATCCATCGTATTATCTAGTAACTGGTAACTTCACACATTAAAAATATTGTACTTCTTCTCCCCAATGGTTAATGCTTACGCTATTCTATTTTTTTTATTTTTTATTATTTTATTATATTTTTATTCTGTTTATAAATTTAGCTTATGCAAAATTTACAAAGATTTATGGTTAAATCAAATTTCTATATTAAATGGTTCCATACTATGATTTTTTACTAATTTTTTTTTTTGAAAATGCAGAAGTGTATCGACCTCGATTTATATTAAATTATAGTTTATATTATTATAGTTTATAGTTTTTAACATTATTTACATCGATTTCCTCACAACGATGTATAAAGTAAAATATTCAGTGGTACGTATATACAAGTCTAAACGGAGTGATCCTGAAATATGTGACTATAGTCTGGTATTTCTGTATACTAAAAATGATTGTAGTGCTTTACTAAGTACAACATAAATTTGTGAAACAGTTTGTTTCCAGATAGAAGCAACATATGAAGGGTTGAAGGATATTTTAATTCTTGTTTATGTTTTTCATTTATCAAATCCCTACTTTGGAATCCAGATGACATAATGATTTACTATTGCTGTATAACATTTATAAATAACATAATCTCTACACTAAACCTGTCACCTATTTCACAATTTATTATACCACTCAACTCTCAAAACCACAAGCATGTCACTTTATATAATTTATATAAAGAATATATAAAGCGTATATAAAAGAATGATAATTGTACAATTAAAAATTCTTTCCCCTCATTATTTCACCAAATATGTAAAAATAAATAACAATTAACATTTATTCGCAATCAGTGTTTAATGATGAAAACACATATATTTCTTTATTAATAACGTTAACAATTAATTTTAATATAAAAAAAAAATTAATACGTTTTTCATATAAACTAACTCGATGTTTAACAAAATGGTATTGTAGTTAAAAAATACCTACATTGTAACTGTAAATAATAAGAAAATTTGCCCGCTTTTGCATTGCATTGTAAGTTTAGCGTACATTCGAACGAAGTATTTGCAACATCTGCTCAGCATCATACTTACAAGATGTAAAATCCCAGCGATTACACTCCAAATAGTTTGTACCTCCTTCTGACTAAGCCCAAGCGTCTGCATTGCATTCATAACGGTCTTATAATCAGTTTTGTCTACGGAGCTTGTCTTATTATTATCATTACTGCGATTAATGTAATTGTAAGCGGCAGGATTTCGCTTGAGTCGGTATGTGCTCAGTTCTTGCTCGCTACACCCATTTAGCAGCTGAAACAAAAATGACGGTATGCATTTATGATGGGCTCATCTCGCGGCAAGAAACTACCGAGAAAGAGAAAATGTACATAAACAAAAACGAATGAAACAAAGCGTTTTCTCGGATATACCTGGTAGAATGCGTGAAAGTTTCGTTCACCGGGCTGCTGATAAACGACCCGCGACTTTTCGAGTAAGTAGTTCGTGACGTCACCGCCAATAGGGTCGCCTTTGAAGTCGAAGTTTATGTCCATGTACTTGCCGAACCGAGACGAATTGTCATTTCTATTAGTTTTTGCATTTCCAAAAGCTTCCAGAACAGAGTTAGATTGCAAGAGAATGTTTTTCACTCTATAATTAAAAAACATTATGCATTTTATTTTAATATATATGTCTATTGAGCATTGTAAATTTTATGTACGAAGTTCCCTAACAGAACAAAACGTTTTTTAAACATTCAAAACTATATTAAACTTTGTTAGAATGTCTTTTTGTTTCTAAAATATTTTAAACATTTAACACATATTGAGACAGACTTCTTAATAATGTAAAATTAATAATGTATAAACGTAAGATTCTATTATGATGTAAATAATAATATAATTAACTTGTGTAGTTATATTTAAGAAAATGTAGAATTACTTATAGCAATTATTAATTTTAGTTATTTGTGAATAATTTATAATGGTTAATTAGATTTTAAAATACACACAAATTTATTCTTTACTAACATATAAATATCATTTAATATCTAAACTATGATCGATATATAATTAAGATATTGTCAAATTGGGATTAAAAAAAATCTAATTAGTCTTTACTTGTCATATTTCACACACAATAACATTTCATTTATTTAAAGGTATTTATTAAAAGATTGGAACTTTCTCTTAGGCATAATTCATTATGCCTAATGCCAGTTAGTATATTATTATTCTTCATTAATGTAATATAGAATTAATACTTATGATTAATTTTTCTGTTATTATTCATAAAAAAAGAAATGTTTATGTATATTATTTATAAAGTTACTTGACTAAAACTTATATTAATTGTTCAATTAATTGTAACAGTTTATACCATTAATGTTGATAAAATAATAATATAGTACCAACATTTAAACAAAAACTTAAATCAATTTATAATATATGTAATATAACACGAATTTAAAAAGTATGTTTTTGTGTTACACACTGAGGAATACTTTATATTACACGCTTTTGTCACTTGTACCCAGCATTAATATACAATGTAACATTATTATTTTAATTCTACATCCACAGTCATTTCTGACGTATTTTATCTATCTCAGTCAATATATTAAAAAATAAGATAGAAAATAAGTATTAAAATAAACAATAAAATACATATATATCCAGATATATTTTGCAGTCGAATCAGTAATTAAAGCTATAAAATAAAACCTTTATAAATTTAAGATTTCTAACAAATCCCCTATATTTATTGATAACATACGTTTTCCATTAAATCAATGCTCCTATTGAAACCATGTGATTAGCAATATCACCTTAATGATCGTTGCAATGCTCCATGATTCATATCATCTTTTATTACTACAGATTAATAAAGAACTATCGCTTTTCTAATTAGAGGATGCGAGAAGTGTTATGTAAAGCTTATGGAAATCTCGCAGCCGTAATTAGTGAGTTTACCTTTCGATTTCTTGCTGGCCGCTCAAATTAGTCACGGCAGCGATGTATTTCATAATGATTTTGCTAGCTTCAGTTTTGCCGGAGCCGGATTCGCCGCTGATCACGATGCATGTATCGCGTCCGTACTGCTTCATTTCCCGGTAAACTGAATCCGCGATTGCGAAAATATGCGGAGGATTTTCGAAAAGCTCCCGCCCTGAAAAGTAAAAGCATGCCAATAATCAGAGATCTCACTTTTCGCGCCACTTTGACGTCTCAGCTTTTTGTTTACCGTCGCGTGTCCTTGCCTTGGGGATTGACAAGATTTCCGCATGACCAATCAAGGGATAATCACATTAAAAGCTCATCGGAGCGTTAAAATAGGATTTCGAGGCTCAATTATAAGTTAATCCTTGTACCTTGAGAAACCGCGACTGTGAATTTTCGTTACGCATCGCTTCGGACATTATTGTACCCTTTTTAATGCTCGTTAGTTTTTATTGCTCCAATTTGGTCAGCAAAAAGATTAACGTTTTATGAATTGAGACAAAAGCTTTGAGAATAATAATAATAATAATAATAATAATAATAAAAAAACGAAATTGGTCGTACAAATATGAATATTGTTATGCGTAAAGGACGCAATTACATGGCTGGGTGAAATACATTTTAGGCAAAATGTTTGATGATAATAATAATAATGAGCAAGTTGTACAATTGAAGGAATTCAATGCATTTTATTATGTGCATCTTTAATCTGTAATCAATTATAATTGTTTCTATTATATGTTAAAGTTTAAAACTGTAAGTTACAAATATTTAATTATTTAATGGCAATTTAATTAAAGGCACAAAACAGAACTGATACTAAAACAAACAATAGTGTGTTAGTTGGATAACCACAAGAGTTAATTCAACTAACGGTAATTAGACTTCTTTGATGTGTTTGTGCAATGTACAGTCTACTGTACGGTATATTGAAATGTAACTATAAACGTTTTAAAACTATTAACTTTTTGAAAATCAATTTATATAAAACACACGTATTCGGATTATAAACATGCATGTAAAATTGCATGCGTTTTAATAACAACGTTATTGCATAACACAAAATACAATTTTAACAATTTTTTATTATGCAGAAAACTTGATAGGACGAGTTCACCAGCCGCAACTGCAGTATTAGAAGTCACGCTCCGTTACATTTGATTCAAACTTAAATGATAACTAAGTGACAATTACATAAGTATAGTTAAAATGATTATAATTTAGTCAAGAGAAAGGTAAGGTTTAATATTGCGGTTAATTAATATAATTATTATTTTAATACTGAATTAACAATGTATTTAATAATATATCGATATTATTTTTATCAGACACGATTTTTTAATTTAGTTGACTAATAAAAGTATTGTGAAAATAATAAGAATAATGTAATAAAATTGATACAAGCCTTTAAAAATTGATAAATTAATACATATGAAGTATGCGTAAGTTTGATCATTGTTAATAGATTAGATTAGATATAACTTTATTCTTCGAGTGGATGTTTTTATCAAGATGAAACTTTTTTTACAATTAAAATGTACAGACCATTTGTATACTAAAAATTGTAAAATATGATTTGACAAATTAAGTATTTCCTTAGATATAATGTAAAAAGTAGAGATAAAACGTAATGATTATTAGAAAAACAAACATATTTATACCTTTATACTTATTAATGTATTCTGCATTGTAAATGTTAATGGATCTGTAGGGGTTCACGCTTACACACACTTCTCCAATATATGTATAAATGTTTCCACCATTGAATCTATAAAATAAAAAAGATTTATTATTTAGTAAATATATATTTCGTCATGAGTGTAATTTATTCTTAAATAAATAATTGTTTTGTTAAATTAAATGAAAGCAAAATATATTTAATTAACTTATTATAGAGCTTCTTTACAGTGTAATAGATCTATATATTTGATTTAGTCATATAATTTAAAACCAAAATAAATTTTAATAATTTTCTTTATTTTATTTCTGATTTTATGCTATTATAAGAAATTATGCCATATAGTTTAAAAATATCACTTGTTTTCACAAACTATTTTCAAAGAATAAATAAGACATTAAAAATGATTGGCAATGTTATTAAACAAATACTTTAATAACGATTAAAAAATATATACGTAGTGTGTATAGTATGGAAAAATTTATATTTTATTAGTAAAGTGTTTAGAATATTAATATATGTAATTCCAAGTAAAAAAAAACCATAGATATTGTTCTCGATATACAACAAATTACAAAATTTCCTATTCTTGATTTACAAAAAATTATTTATTATTATTAGATATTGCTTTATTAATAGAATATATTTAATATAAATAATACAAAACTAATTTAGGTTTTGGAATTTATTTATGAAGAAATGTTTAAAAAGCGCATTTTTTAGAAAAATTGATAGAATTTATTGTAACATTAAAATATATAATTTTGACATAGTTTTAAAAATAGTTTAAAATATCTACTATTTATCTAATGACTAATAAAAAATATCTATAAGATGATTAATCAGAAAATGTAAAAGTCATACTTATTGTATGATTTACAGGATTTGTAAAATTGTATGTACATAAGAATGAATTAAATTAATTGAATTGATTAATTAAAGAACCCATTAAATTATAAATTAATTGTAATGTAATTATCAACAAACTATTACATTTATTTCAATTGTTACACACAATACAACTAATCTATTGAATTATTAGTATAATGATGATAAATATATAGACATATTAAGTCCTTTAAGACATTAAACATTATATTGGTTACAAAAGGGCATATTGTAAACAATAGTGTTATATTTTATAATATAATGTTATTAATAATATATTTTTTAACAGAAACCTATTTAGAATAATATTTGTCTATATTAATCATAAGCATCGAGTATATATACAAATTTTATTTCTTCTATTTTGCTATTATATTCAAGCACTTAATTATTATTAAAATAAAATTAACATAGGACATAAAATTGCACAACCTTCAAGATACGTTTATTATCTCGTGAACTCTATTCATTATGGCTATTCACAATTAGAACAATAAACATTTGAAATTAATTAAACATTTTTATTATAAACTGTAAATTAAAGCTTTTAATAATAGATTGTAGTAATTATCAATACATTATTTGTATTAATTTATTTAATAATTATTCTGATACTTTAATGATAAAAACTTAAATATAATTTTTAATGTTATTAAACATTAAAATTATATATAATTATTATTTAATTAATTACTTAATTTAGACTTTTTTTATATTTATTATCTATATTATAAAGGAAATAGAAAAGTCATTGAATTAATCCACTTTTATTCGCTTAATCTATTTAACGAAAGACAAATTTTTATTAAATTTGAAGATATTTATTTATTAATAAACTAAAATTGCTATGTATATTTAAATACAATTGCAATTAACAAATATATACAATATTTATATAATAGAAATTGTTTTATAAGTAAACATTAAGTTTATTTTTATTGATACGTTATTTAACTTTAATGCAATTAACCTGTCAGAATAGAATTGTTTGTATAATTATAACATAAACTGCATATAATTTTTTAAAATTGAATTGTTAGATTTAAATAAACCTATTTTCTTATAATGCATAATTAATTCCTAATCATGAATAATCATAAAAAAATGTTCTCATATAAATAAAACTTTCAACGAAATACATAATGATAGCTTAAACATTTAATTGTTTAGTCTTATCATTAATTGTTAATATCTATAATGTGTGAAAACTTCTTAACTAAACATACTTATGAATTTGCTCATTAATATAAAAAAATGTTAAACATTATTTGTTTTAAAAACAAATATTCAGTCAAATAATTAAAATATGATTAATGTATTATCTGATGATGTTTGAAGCTTAAACTTGTAATGTCATAATCAATAACATTGTATAAATTGCAAAATAGAAATATTTATATTTATTATTTGTCTATATAAACTTTATTATACAACTAAAACGATAGGCTAGAAAACATTTATGTATTTTAAAATATTTCTTAAAAATTGCAGATATTTCCAATATTCAATATTTCTTTTTCATATAATCTATAGATAAGATTATTAATAAGCAGAAATTACTTCAATGTTGATAACGTTAAATATTTTATTACACTTTCTCTACATTTTAGTGAATAAATATATATATATGTATAAATATATATACATATATCTAACGTTAAATAATGTACATACTAAATTCATATACAATTTCATTTTTTAATTAGACATGATTTCTACATATCAAGTACAATATTCAGGTTTATAAAACACTGTTTAATAACATTTAATTTATTAATTTCAAATTCTAAAATAGTTGTTCTAATTTCTTGTAAAAACGTTTTTAATTTCATCATCAAATTCATTTTAAACGCGCTCAGATTTTGCACATCTTGCAAAAGAGCAATGTCAAATAGCGCATCAAATAATTCACACACCCATACTGAACACAAGATCTCGACGAATCCAAAGTCAGTGACTCATGTGGATACGAAAGTCTGAAGCCGCGTGTTCACGGTGAATCAAAATGATGTCACATTTCGCGGCACACACACGCGCGCATACACAAAAGGCCATGACCTTGGACCAAAAGCTTATTCCGAGTTTAGCCATCTGTTGTTTGGACCAAGTTTTTTTTTTATGTTAAGAAGTAAGAAAGAAAGAAAGAAAGAAACGTAAAACATAAAAATGCATGGAATATGATGAACAAATTTAAACCACACCCTCGTGCGCAAGACGCGCGCAAAGTATTTTCGGAAGCCCAAAAAAGTAAACAACAGACAGTAACAGCGGAAGACATAAAAATACTGATAAGTAAGCGATTTGTTTACCTGGTTTTTAAGTTGTCGACGACATTCTCAGTAGTGATTTCATCCAACAGGACAAAGTCACTAATTCCGACGCTTTCCTGCATTGCGGAAATTTGAAAGCACACGAATACTGACGACGCATGTGCCGCGCGGGACAATTTTGTTTGGCAGCGACGTGGCCGAGTTGACGGTTACACACTCACTGAAGTCGAAACCGAGAACCGACGCTGACTAGCCGACGCTGGAGCCTACAAGCATACAGCCTATACGCCTACAGTCAACCAGTTGAGTAAGTTGAGTTGTCGGTTAGCTTTAGTCAGTTGCAGTTGTTAAGTAGCGGGGGTGGGGCGTAGTGGATCACACACCAAGAAAAAGCTATGCAATACATGTTATTACTCGATCGCGATACGAGATATGACCGATGACAGGTCATTTCGCTGTAAGTTTTGCGTGACGTTGAATGTTTAACGCCGATCTGTTGCGATATTATATAGTTCTTTATTTTTATTGCAATCGATCAATCATACTCGTAATGTTTACATCCGTAATTTACGGTTATAGCATTGGACGCTAAATAATCTTAAATTGCGATTATAGGTGTATATATTTATATTTAAGAATTCATTGAATCTACCTGCGCGCGTATGATATACAACGATTTCTACGTTTTGTGATGCTTTATCTTTCTCTACATAATAGAATGAAGCAGAGATACTAATACTTGGATCTTTATTTCAGATAACAATTATATTACAAATGTGAAGTTGATCATTGACTTTCTGCAACGAAACTTCAATAAACCTTCACCCGGTTTATATAATTTGAGAAAGTTTTTACATTGCATTAGAATGCATACTTTGTTCTAACTTTTATCTGTATTTTCTATACCTGTATTCGAATTCATAGTTTTATCATTCTTTATGTTTATTTTTCACAATTTTTATTTTGCAGAAAATTGTAATAATACTTTAAAAAATTCAACATCAAATTATATTATATCGTTGAAGTTTACTACTACGTTTGTAGAGCAAAAAAGATGAACCTTGAATTAATAGATAAAAATAAATTTTGTCTGATGTCTATAAAAAATGAAGAATTACACCGATGAACAGTAAATTTTTTGTGATCAAAATGTAATGGAATAGTATTACAATTATTTTAAATATTTTATAAGTATTATGTATTTATATGTTATTAGCCCAAGTTCGTATATTATGAATGTATTACGTCAATAGCATTAATTAAATAATTCAAATTATAAGATGTTATCTATCATTACGATTACTTATTACATACTAAAATTCGACTAAAAATAATAATTAATTTAAAATAGTTATTTGATATATTTCATACGATTTATATAGCAATATTAATTTAACTAAATAAATAGAAATTAATATACATATAACTAAATTATTAAATTATTGCAATAAATCTAGAGGTATTTAATAACTTAAGTTAAATTTATTCCAAATGATCTTTTATCAAATAAAAAAGTTTACTGTTCATTAAACAGATTTTTATTTTCATATCAATTGTTGATAATCAATTAAAAGTATTATTATATAAATTAAAAACTTTGATAATAATCATTGTAAAAGTATGTATTAAAATTGTATTTACATTTTTCTACTTTATTTCATATTTATTCAATATTATGTTACACATGATGAATGTAATACAATTGTTATTTTACATTGTTATATTACGAGATCAAAAATGTATAAATAAAAAGGTTTAAATGTTACCGATTATTTAAAATATTTAAAATTCCATAATATAATATCAAATTAATGATAAATTGTATGAATATTATTAATATAATATTAATATATCGCATAGAATCGATTTTTAATTTGTATGCTATTTAGTACAAGGAAATATATTTAAGTTAATTTAAATATTTTAATTGTACTTATAAATAAGTATTAACATGACAACACGCACATAATATTTATATTTTTTAAAATTAAATATTTAAGTAAAATTACAATATTCATATTAATCTTATATTTAAAAAATATTAATTTTTTGAAATTCTTGTTTAAGAAATATATACATTTTGATATGCATTTTCTTATTCTTTTTGTTTTGCGATTAATAATAAATTATACAAATTTAGTAATAAGATGAAAAATACTGATGATAAAATATATATAACCATCTATTTTAAATCTACCAGCTTTCAGAATATGCTGATTGTAATTTTAAGTTATTACATATATAGGTGTAGACTTTTCAAAAATCTGTAGTTTTTTAATTCAATTTATGATTTAATTCCTTTTATTAAATATATTATTTGTATGTGTTTAAAATATTCATATATGCTATTGATGTTAACCCGCAACTTAGTCACTTTATATAAAGATTTTAATGTTTATTCAGACTTCCTCATGTCTTATTAATGAGGATAGTTCAATTAATCAGAATTATAA
>JABFQC010002482.1:0-16021 GCA_022817085.1 Psilanteris sp. ZL-2020
TATTTATGCAATACAGACTTTATTTCGTTCTTATTATGTATTTGTGCAATTGATATGTGTTTAACTGCACTGAGAAAACGAAATTGTAAGGAGAAGAATGTACATCGTTCGTGGTACAATGTCAGATTGTAAAACCCTTACAAATTCAAATAGTATTTATATGGGCCAATGAGATGACAGAATTTAATTGTTTTAACCAATCGGAAGTCTCGAAATGTTACTATGTAAATTGTACGATTTCATTTTCTCAGTGTACAATAACTCATCGTGGAATTCGTTAGATATTACATTTGAACTCTTACATTTACATTGTTTACAACAAAAGCCTTTTTTTACATTTTTTTAATAAACCCACATCCCGATCGTAAATGAAATAGCGGCAGGATGTCATTTCGTCATCCAATTACATGACCGTTACATTATACACCATTTTTTAACTTTGTCATTAGATTGTATACGGTTGAAAAAGAAGTTTGTCAAACGTGTATATTATTTGGCGAAAAATGTGTCGTCGACTGAACGCGAACCAAAAGTCTCATTTTAATCGAACGAACAAGGACGACGATGATTATGATTAATTACGAAAAATGTCTCGGCGCGTTGTTATATTGAATTTACATCGAAAACGTATATATAATAAAAAGTTTGCGTTATAACGGTCGGAGTGCTGCGAGTGATAAAATGAAAAATGTTAACACGAATCGTGTTCGAACGTACATCTATTACGACGGTGCAGCATTTGAATGGTACATTTTCGTATGTGTTAAAATTTATCATAGGTCGTTCGGCGAACTAATTTCCATTTCTGCACGGGCATAAAAAAGAGTCAACCATAAATCATTATTCGTAACTTTTTGTTCCGCGCGTTTTAATTGGCCGTGTATAATTTACTTTATGGAAGATGTATAAATTAGATCAGCAACAAAGATTTACATATTCAGCATCGCCGTAATTAATCCCTATTTAGGTTCCACCGCAGCGTCGCGAGGGCTTTTAAAAAATAATGAAATCCCGTTTGCGTTGTGAATCGCGCAATCGTAAATTATTGTATCGCTGGGAAATAAGACCTGTGTGATTTGAATATTATAACTTATCGTCGATGCCGCGTAAGTTTCGCACTTACGCGATTACGAGAAACGGGTAATACTTTAGGTTTTTCGTTCGAAGTCGTCGCCGTCGTTATTATTTATCTCTTTCTTATCAGCGGCGCATTTTTCATGCATTTTTTTACAATAAATTGGAAAATTACGTAAGAACGTATTCGCGGTCGTAATTATAACTGCACACGGTAAACGGAAAAAACGCAAGTATAATGAAACGAGTATTCGTATTCGAAGATGATAGTAGAATTATATATGCCTTGGTCTTGTAATAAACAAACCCGGTTGTAACAAAGAGGAACATATTTCGAATAAAATTATTATACTTTATAAGAATCTGATCGCTAAAATGATTTAGCAGCTTTTGGGTACAATATTTAATTATTTAAGCTTTTATTTGAATCATTCTGCAATTCTATATATAAAAGAATGCTATAAATACACTGAAAAAAAATGTCTATTAAAAATTACCATGCCAAAACAGTACTTTGATGCGATGTTTGTCAACAAAGAATGATTACTGTTAAAACGCAGTAAAATATAGGTAAATTGAAGTAATCTTTATTACGATAGTTAGGGGTCATTTTTACGTGTTGACAAACATCGCATCAGAATACTGTTTTGGCACAGTAATTTTCAATAGAAATTTTTCTCAGTGTATAATAATAATGATATTATAATAATATAATAATATTATAATAATAATATTATAATATTATAATCAGAAATATTATTGTTTTTTAAAAAATTACTTTGATTTCTTCAAATATTACTTCAATATACTTTGAGTATATTGATTATCACAATAGTATTGGTATTTATATAATATACATACTAATTTATAGTATAATATAGTAGTTTCAGAATTATAAATACATATGGAACCTTAAAAGTCCGGAAGGTTATTTCAAAGCTTTGTTTTGTTTTTCTCTTAATTTTGGTTAATACAAGACTTTTCCACTGAGTAGCATAATTATTTTCGAAATTGTATACATTTTACATAGATTAGTATAAATAAACGCCTTAATAATAGTTATTATATAACTATGAAAAAATAAAAAATAACGTCTATATATTTAAGTACCAAAGAAATGTCGTCTACACTCGTTGTCATACACTCAAAGAGGAATAAGTTACTATCGATAAATAAATTTAAAAAAGAACAAAATTACTTAATATTAACAGCTCAATTTAAGCTATTAAAATTAAGATCAATTTTACAAAACCTGAGGTGTAAAAATTTAATGTTTCACAGTTATACATGCAGAAAATTTACATAAATAAAGTTAAAAATTATTCTGTTTGACTAACGTATTTCCCTTTTTAAAGTGTCAAATTTCGAAACAATATGGTAATTTTTCGTTCGCGTTATTGTAAGCATAATTGTCAACTATTAAAGAAGAGATAAAAATCATAAATAATCCTATAAACATTGAATAATCAGCTATATTATATTATTCCCAAATTCGTACACTGAATTCTAATACAATTTCGGAAACATTTTCTATGCGGTAATTTAAAAGAATAAAAATAATATTTTCTAGTTATACTTTTCTCTCTGTATTTACAAAAAAAAAAAAAAAAAATGTAATATAGACCATTTAATGAATTCAACATATTTGCTATATAATTTTCGTCCGTTTTCGTTTCACGAGCAAAATAAGAATCCCAAAACCAAACCACGAATTTCATCTTCCATTTTCACACCTTCCTTGTCGAATTGGCAAACAAATCCGACGGCGAGATAAATTAACGTTCTCAAATGAATTCGATGTACTAATCGCGTCACAATTACAAATATCTTAAACTGCCTTGCAACGCGACACACCTCGATCCTTTTCTAGGTAATTTATATCGACGACAATACCCCGTATTGGTTCTTTAAAATTTTGTCGTCCCTTCCTATAGTCTCGCGTTATCAATTCTGAAATACGACTTTTATCAGCGGATGTTTATATATATACGCGTACACACACACACGTATCTACGCGCGCGCTCGACGCCGAACGGCTTTAACAGGGTCATGGTTTACGGAGCCCGCATATTTTAAGCAAAAACGTCTCACTTTGGTCCGTGATTTATTATATCGAGCACCACCCACCATTGTACGTTGTTCCGACTCGCGCGCACTCGAATAAAGAACAGAATGCCGCGCGTTACGAGTAGTCCAAAACAAAGGACTTTTAAACGAACGTACGTATTCAAGACCGGACGACTTCATTCGTCGTTTCGATTGATCGCGCGGCTGGTTGCGGTTTTCGGGACGTTTTTAACGGAACCGCGACGCGGCGAGCAACACGTCGCATCTCGTGGCCGCGCGCCAAATGATTTAACAATGACGAAAGTTGGCCGTTGTCTGATTCAACTGGTGCATTAACACTCGGAGATAACGCACGAACTTGAACGTAGTCAAAAGTGTAATATGGAGTTCAAACAGAATTTATCAAACGATAAAGGAGACGGCGAAATCGGCTTCGCGTATATATAGATGGGAAACAGTATCGCGTATCTTGACAATAAACTCGACTTCTTCGAACTTGTTATCGAGGACTGTTTAAGAACTTTACTTTTAAACGGCCGAACTTGAGTTATTTACAATTGTATGCAAAGAACAGGAAAGAGAGAGAGAGAGAGGGAAGGACATAATGAACGAACAAAAAAGACGCGACTTTTACGAGCTCCTCTTGTCAATAACCGATAACCGATAACCGTTTTATGGCGAAGCTCATTGTTCGTGCCTTTTGTATGTAATTTAACTGTTGCAATTCGTTGGGTTCATTAATATTGTTAACGCGCGCCCGAAAAGCGAAGTGTTGCGCAGGATCCAGCGGATGGTCCCGCGACCTATGACCTTGATGGTTTTGTCGGTACCAAATCGTAAAGTTCGTTCAGAGTCGACGAAAGTTGACAAATTGGGTCAAAGGTATAAGGACACGCAATAAAAAGTTGCTGACTGGATTTGTAGAAGAAGGTGTGTCATTTTTTCGTTTTTCTCATTTTTTTTCTTCCGCTTTTTTGGTGGTGAACATGTTCGTTTATTTTTGTCTATTGTCTTCGTTTAATCTTGACAATGTTGGTAGAGTAAGTGTGATGATCATATTGTCAAAAGACGTGGATGGTATCAATCTTAATAAATCTTAACCTCAACGTGTACTATAATACAGAACTGAAAATTTAATTGCAAAATAAATGCCATTGAAATTATAATTCGTTTAATCGATATTTATTTAATTAAAATTCAAAACTCAATACAAACACCACACTTGTGTCAATCCTTTTCATGCAAAAATTTCATTATCTATATCACAACATTGCTTGATTCCAGAGAATAAGATTGTTCAAATTACTATTTAAATACGCAATAAAAAAAAATATCAAAAGCGAGACTCGTAATAGAGTATCAAATACATGACAGTAGTGCTTCATTTGCAAATAAACTATTCATCAATAAAAATCGCGCATGTACACTGCAAAAACAAATGTTTAAATTTGAAACGCATTTTCCATTCTCAATTTCAAAACCCTTAAACACATTTATTCTGATTGAAATACGTTATAAGCGTTTAAAAACAACGGCACACATTTTAAAACAAAACACCCTACTTTAAAGCGTACTCCTCCAATAATCCCGATATTTTCGTAAAACCGAAAGCGTATGTTTCAAAATGAACCACTTTCGTCGAGCATTTCAAACCCCACGATCCATTTATAATAAACTTTACGCAATCAGCTGACCGCGCGCCGTTCATCCCCGCCGACACTTTCTTTTTTTGTTCCCCGCCCGTTTGATTTCTTGAATTTTAAGTTGTGTTTTGTTTGCTTTCAGATTTGATTCCGAATGCACGGCTTTTAAAGTAAAGTGACACGATTCGCTAAGTCGTAGACCCGTCCAGCGAACAAGCCGTTTAATGCTCCTGCGGGTGATAATGGGTCGCACGCAATAGCGTCTGGACAACTGAAAGCAACCTATTGGACACAGTGATTAGCACGTACGCGAGCCGCGTCGCACGGGAGTCTTAATTATTCCGACTCGTGTGCGCGCAAAAGTCTGTGTATCCGCGACGCAAATGTGTGCGCGCAAGTAATGCGTTACGCGCGCGGCGAGTTACGTGAACACCCGATACGAAGCATCGGTTGTTACTGCTGCGAGTTGTGCTTTCGCAATTCCAATTCCGAACAAAAGCACTAAATCATAATGGCCGCTTCGCAAATGGTTGCGTTTTTTTTCCTTTATTGCTTTATTGGTAAGTTTTTTCCTTTTTTTACGCACAAATCATTTCAGATAAAAGACGCTCGCACTCGAACTCAGACAAATTGACCTTAGAAAATTGTTGTTTATAACATTAATTTGACGACATTAATGTGGAAACTTAAAAATTACGGTTTATAATACACTGAGACACCAAGCGGTAATCATTACCATTTATGTGGTAATCTTTACCACTTAGTGTTTCAGTGTTGAATCAAGTTGCAGAAAAGGAGGAAATTTTTGTGTGAAAAACTGTATTTTTGCAGTAAAAAATAGTAATTTTAGATTTTTACTTCAATGTCGACAAATTAGTTTTATTGACAGTAATTTTATAAGTTTAATTTTTCTAAGCGTGTGCTGTGAAAACAATCCCGACACGCGGGTCTTACTTTTAAGACAAAACTTACTAGATCGAGACACCGGTTTCTTAAATTAAGACTTTGTTATGACGGGTGTTTTTGCAGTGGGTTCGATTTAGCTGATCCACCTTTTTGGACAAATTTCTTTCGCTTCTTATTACCTAATCCGTGATGATTTTGATAACGCTAAAGTCACGGCGTATAGTGAGAAAAGTCGGTGTAAATTTATGTACATTTTACATCGTGTAACTAGTGAATATTGTATCAGTGTAAGAATGGGTTTACTTTGTGCATTATGCAATTGTACAGATGGCACATGAAAAATTGTGATAAAAGTTAGTGTTGAGTTCAATGATTACGGGGAATTTCATGAAAATTTATACTGAAGTTTACAGTAAAAGTGTAGCTGAATTTTCGGTATTTTTTAGTGCAAGATTCAGTAATTTATTACTTTTGTTTTATTCTGCACTTACGGCGCTGAATAGTAATTTTTATCAGCATTGTTTAATGCACATTTTAAAATATTTTAAATTTGTAAAAATTGTTTAATTTGAGCAGTCATGAGGTTTACCAATTTCCAGTATAACCGAATTTCATGTGCCTATGGTGACAAGGATATTAGTTTACCATAATTTATATTCAATTGCTAATTTGAGTCCTTAATTCAGTATTAAATTGAAAAAAAGGTATTTTAATCTTAATTTAATTGTTTAAATGTTAATATGCTACATTATCTGATTTGATCCTTTTTACGTTTATGCAATGAGTGTACAATTTCTTTTGGAGTGTGATTTCACACTACTAAACGTTGGTTGTTCGTTGCCACTGACAGTTGCTGTAATTTTACATGGATTTTTCTCAGTGTACACGACAGCTACTTTGTTCGCGCAATTATACGACCACCCGACAATCAACCTCAACGATGAATAATCAAACTTTCGCGACGCGAATGTTATCCACAGGACAAACCATTTTAATGTACGTTGCAAAAGTTCAGAATCTTGGAAGTGTCTTAAGATAGTTCTGTTCTTATTTCATAAGTCAAATTAAATATCATCCATAAAGGATCATTTAAAAAAGATGAATTAAATTGAAACTCAAATGAACAATTAAATAATGCGAATCTAACAAGGACAACTTTCCTATTACCATAGATGTTAATTTCATTTATGCAATCAGTTTTATTCGATTTCCGTTTTTAGCCATCCTACGTCGAAAAACAAATCTGGTTTTAATTCAGATTTAGTCTGGAAAGAACAGTCCGGATATAGTATAATTTTATTTTGGCTACTATCCGGATAGTAGTTGCATCATGGCCGCAATCCAGACTGGTTGGAAGTCTGCATGGGATTCCAAATAAGATGGGATTGATCTGGTCAAAATACATGAACCGGATTTATTTTTCGGTGGTATATAAAGTCGAGATAAAGTCTGGTTAAAATTTGTAATTTTGTTGACAACCAAAAAATAATCTTGCCAGAATATTTTTTATTTTGAACTAATTTTTGTTTTTTTTTTCTCGAAATTGAATATCTTGAATATTTTGACCAGAATATTCAGACTAAATTGGATTAAAACCAGATTTTTTTTCCCTCGGGATAACACTGCAAAAAATTGATCATGAAAGAATTTTATTTAAGACACCAGCGTCTAACAAGAAGTTCAAATCTCAATTCAATGCACAAGCGTCTTGTATTAATAGTTGATGTCGTAAATAAGTGACGTTGTGTCATAATTAAGACACATGTATTATACAATTTTAGTAGTGTAGAAACAATAGTAATAACAAAATAACTTTAATTAACAATTTTTTTATAAAAACTAGTTAGAAGAAAATTATTCTTTTTAAAATTTAATATTTAATAATGTTTTAATTTAATAATTAGTCAGCCTTCGAACAAATTTCTATATTTCCTTTTCGTCATTCTCGTCATAAGACTCGTTATTAGTTATTTAATTTAGTTTATTTTTACTTTTTTATTTTGTACTTTAAAACTTTACCAAAAAATTGGTTATATCATCAATAATAATATACTTAAATTCAAAACTAAGTTCGTCACTTATATCAAAACGATACAACCACCCTAATTTTGGACACCCATCTCTCTTAAGACTCGCATGTCGTAGTAAGACTTCAGCGTCTTAAAGACACTTCCAAGATACGTAATTTTCGCGTCGCAAACTTCATTATTTACATTATTTCTCAGTCCCGTTTCATTATCCCTTCATCACGCACATTTCTTGATTTTTACTTTATAACTATGGTTATTTAAACGTGCTATTTTCAGGTATTTGTTTCGGTTCATTTTCGTTCCAATTTCGGCGTTTCGAGTGCGATTCGTGCAAAGCACCTTACGAACCGGCGTTATGATTCACGAATCGATGTATATAATGTAAAGGAACAGGGTTTGAAACGGAATTTCAATGGCATACGCGTGTTCAAAGTTATTCGGAAGTGTACGTCGCTCGACGATGACAGGCGCGGGCGCTCGACGAAACAAATCCCGCCGTGATAAGGAATAATGAAAGAATAACAGAAGCCAGCCGGTTTCGGCGCACTCGGTTCCGCAGGACGAAACGTCAACGGATAATGAACTGTAAATATTTGATTTGCTGTCAAAAAGACGCCTGCTTGAATAATTGACGAAACGGCATCAAACTTTAACGGCCGATGCTCGTTGCTTGTTTTTTCTTTTATGCACCGTATCCGGACGTCTCGAATGTTTTACAACCGATCGGGAAAGTATATTGCAAATTATAAAGTCGGCGAATTTGCACTTTTAAAAATCGCGCTGAAAAATTAATTGTCATCCATGTCGAGTCTTGATTTAAGACGCCGGTGTATTAAAGCAACGCGCAAATTTCTCGTAGTAAGACCAATGGCGTCTTAAATCAGAGCATTGTGTCTTAAAGTAAGACACAATTTTTTGACAAATGTTATTTCAGCGGCATAAAATATAAGATCGTAAAAATCGGCACTTTTGATCGAATTGTATTTAAGACGTTTGTTTTAGTAACGAATCCGCAAGAGATAAGTACTTTTTTAATAGTCGGAAGAATTTGAACGGAAAGCGGTATCTGTTAATATGTTATCGTTTCTTAAATATTCAAAAGAACGTCCTTTTGGCTGCGCGATGAATATTTAAACCCGACCGGCCAATAGCGTTTCGTCTCAAAACGTATATATGCTTATCCGATAAGTCTTATCATAAGATTAAACCATCATCCGCAAATATATGCACAAAGCCGTTATTTATTAACAATACGTTTTAATTACTTCCCGTTTGGTGTGCATTTCGGGCGCGACTCTATCGTTTCGCGTATTTCTTCGTGTGTACTTATTTGCATTACCGAGGATTACACTTCCGAATTTTGGTACACGCATATCCGTCGAAATCTGTGGCACAAACCTGCATTGATATTGACGCATACGAGCATAATAAAACGTTATTCTCGGCAGAAAAATCAGATGCATCGTGTATATAGTATTCGTATATATTAGAAAGACTCCGGAGAATCCCAAAAATTAAAAAAAAAAGTGTACACATTTTCGAATATATCGGCAAAAGTGATTCTGGCAATCCTTTCAGAGCCACGCGAAACGTTATTGGAAATGCTCTAAACTTTGACGAAACTCAAAAGTGCGCTTGAATTATTCACGCGTGCGGTGTTTGATTGGTTTTTGGGTGTATTCGAAAATCTGTAGGCGATTTTAAAAGAAGCAGTAAACTCAAAAACTTGTCGATTACGTTTCTCATGTTTTGCATATTCGCGTGGATGCGATTATTAGACTTTGGTTATAATAATGTTTTTCATCTGTCGATCGTGCCGATCAATTAAAATACCGATTGCGATTAAACTTGAGTCTGTTTCGTTGTCTTGAATTGTATTTCAGAAGTCTTGTTTTCAAATTAGTCAGACCTTATAAAGTCGTCGTTTTGCATATAATACACCTGTAATTAAATGCAAAAATAGAATATTTTCAAAATATTTTAATATGACGTGGTTTATACAACGTAAAATACAGTAGGTAATTGTTATTATTAGAACATTGAAGTCGTAATTCTAGTTTTAATTTTTTTTTTTTTTTTTTTAATGATCTATATACACTGTTCAGTATTGGAATATAATTATTACAGAACAAACAATCTGTTATTGAAATCATTAAATTTAATTAATTTAAATGATGTTTGACTTTAATTTGGAGTTCAGCAGCGTTATTAAAATGTAGAACTATTTTTACTCTTTTCAATTCTGCGTTCGGTTGTGTTCTAGACGAAGACTGGGATTGAACAAATATAAAATAAGATAGGAAAGATTTCTTATCAGAATACGATTGCGAAAATGCATAATTATTAATCAGCCCTGTGATACTACCTCACAAATCTGGTTTCGTGTCGACTTCCTTCAAAAATGGACGCGTAGCTATTTTCATTTAAATTTTTATTTTTTTTTTATTTTTTTTTTACAATAAGTCAACACATGAAAGCGTCAATTTTTTAATTATAAATAATGGATATATGAAAATTTATTTATGAAAACGTATTGTTGCTATTAAATATTCCAATATTAAATTCCTATCAAATCAATTAAAACCTAAACTGGTATTAAATGAATATGGTAAAATATCGTTTTTAGATTACTGAATCAAATTTCATATATTTTGAAAAATAAAATTGCATATGTATATTCGTTATTAAGTTTGAATTTGTATTAAATGATATAACTAAAACGACGTTGGATGCGTCGTATAAAACTGTGATTTCATCCATATTGTTTAAAGTTAATATGATTCATGTGTAATGTAATTAAAAATATGTGAGTGAAAATTACCTTTATTACTTCTTTCGTGTATTTTATAATGTTTGACAGTTACTGTAAAATTACAATATTAATAAATGTTTATAAAATACAAAATTCGTGCGTATTTGTATCATGCATGTAAGAACCTTTTATTCTCTCTATTATTTCTTTTTTGTTTATGTGCGACATAATATTTCTTACAAATTTGTCTTTTATTTAAAAAGGATTAATAGGGAAAATATTTCAATCTATATGATGAAGCAGTTATTGTTTGATGCATTTATAAGTGTTAATAATCATTTTACATGTACAATAATATATATAAAAGTTAAATGTGTCTCTGCCAAATATTCAAATGACTTTTCAGGAAGTAAAATTCAATTTTTGAATATGCGTCAATCTATTAACTGAAAAATTCTATAAATTGAAAATAAATAATATTATTTTGTTAACTTCATTATTTTATTGTGGTATTCGGAGTTACCAAACGTGGCACTAATGGAAATTATGACTACAAGTGCGATAAAGCGATAAATATAGAAATTACAATAATCATGATGTTGTAAACTATTTTTAACATAATTATATGAATTTGTGTATTACAAGGAAATTAATATATTTACTTAAATATTATTTTGAATAAGGATTTTAATATTTGTAAAATAAATTATTATATATATTTAATTTAACGATATACTTACTTATACGTGGATTTCATCTATTTACGAGTTATAATAACCTTTTGTTTCTAATATTGAAACTATTATTATTTTAAGACATGATGATTTTTTATATTTTTTCATTATCGCCAATAATTGCGGATTTTCTTTTTATTTATTAAACTATGTTCATGTACATTAATATAATATTTAATGTTTTCACAATTACATTTATTATAACTTATTTTATTTTATGCTTTTATTTAATAACAGATAATAAACAAACAATAATTTATATTCAAATTTCAAATATTTCCACAAATCGAACCAGTCCCGAAGAACCCCATAAACAATTCGTTCTTATATCTTATTACCGCTCGTTTCGTCATAACGTGTTCAAATTTCATTTCATAAGTTACTTCATATACACGCAGCAACACTGCGGAATTTGGAACGAAGCCACAGACCAGTAAGGGGAATAAACTCATATAATTTAAAGAAAAAAAAACATTTTTGTTATCCCGACAATAACGTCACTTCGATTTCGCAATAAAATTTATACATCAAGCGACTTCCTGTCATTTAAAAATTTGACTTGTGTGAAAATCCTGCAGACCAGTCGCGTGTGACACAATCTGCGGTATCTGCGGCACAGAAAACGACAATATATGTCTTAACCTGCGGGTAAAACGTTGCGCACAGTTGCAGCCACAGGTATTTTCTTCATGCGGAATAAGTTATTCGCACTGCACCGAATCATACATTTCCATTAGCATTAATTAAACACCATCGCAAAATGCATATACTCCCAACCGAAAAACTGAACGAACCAAAACGCGTCATCATTTGCCACAATTATTGCACGTTGATAGCACAAATCCATTGAATAGAGTAGTTAACGTGAAAATTAAAAGTCGTTTGCTACCGAAAACATCTATAATTTAATATAATAAAAATACCGACACGCGACTATATATTGAATGTAGAAAAAATTTGATTACAAATTATTGCAAGTTAATTAACTATATCATAAGAAATACGGGAACTTACGGAAAAAGTAAAATTTCCGTTATAAATTACCGAACATTAAAGTAAATATTGATGAACTTTACCGAAAATGTTTGTAAACAAGAATGTCTCCTGTAAAGGTCGATAATTTATAACGGTTATATTGACTTAAACAACAGTCAAAAATTTGCGAAAAACGACAGTAATCACTGATGAATGTTTACAAACATTTTCGGAAACTTTCTTGAATATTTACTGTAAAGTTCGGTAATTTCTAACTCAAATGTTGCGTTCGTTCGATAAGGCAATATTACCGTTATAAATTACCAAAGTTTATAGTAAACGTTTGATCTTGTTTACATACATATTCGGTAAAGTTCATGAATATTTACTGTAAAATTCGGTAATTTCTAACTGAAATTTTATCTTGCCCATCAATTATCGTATTTTTTATAACATTTACTGAATTTCGACTAATTTTTATCCTTTTTTTCCGCTTGTGACACGATTTTGACACGATTACAGAATTCTTACCGACAAACGCGATCGCGTACAATTATCCGCCTTCATTTTTGGTCATTACTTAATAGCATTAAAAGTAAATAATTATAGAAGCAATTGCTCATTTGAAATGACGCGGTTGAATTATGGCTTCATAAAGTATTTGCGTGTTTCTCTGGCGGACCGGTGTCGGCGGTAGTAAACGAACGATTTATGTTTTTATAAGAATCGCGCCAAGCGTGACGGGGACTACTTTTAAAAAACGGAAAGCCGGGTTTATTTTAAGAGTAAGACAAGAGGGAATTCGTTCGTTTTACTTTTGAGAGTTGCGGCGCGGTGTCCGCGTGTCCTTTTAAGGACTTTCGACTTCGGATGACAGGCTCTGAGGTCGCGCCACTCTGCACTCGCAAAATAAGGTTACCACTCAGCATGTTGGATCAACAGATTTGACTCGCAATCGCGGCGAACACTTTCGAACTAAAATTATGCGAAAACTTTGTCGCAGCCTTTCCAACGAAAGAAATAGTTCACGACGGTTTGCTAATGTCACTCAGTTTTGTTTGTTTTCACCGCTGCGGCGCGCTATGATAATTTCGAAATAAAATAGACGCGCGGTATTGTTTGCGTTGCGCCTTTTATACAGCTAAAAAAATGTCTATGTTTTTTTTCCTGCGCGTCAAATTTACGTTCGGAAGGCGCAATTCCTCGGACTTTCAGGAGGTGCGAAATTTGGTTTCTCGTTAGCCAAATGACCACGGTTATGGCCTTGAGTTCATTTAACGGGACGGTTTTCGTTGTTGATAAGTAGGGATTACGCAGGCGAGAGGTTACGATCGTAACACGTGGGCAGATATTTGCGGCGAGACAAGGAGAGCGAGATCGTAAACTGACCACCCATGGTGCCGCAAACCGATTAAGTACGCGCACTTTTCATCCGCACGCACTTAGTGTATGAAATTCGCTCCTACTGCTAAATAAGTCCTCTTTCATGAGCACCATAAACACCACTTTATTGCATTATTTTTTGCCACGCTTCAATGGGCTCGCAGCTTGCGTTATTGCGTAATGTGCTTCGACGGTATCAATATGTGGAAATGGGTTCGTTAATAGTGTTATAATTGGTAATATCTCTTAATGAACGCCGTATCTCACTTTGTACAATTTATAATCCAGATGCGAATTGCACTGATAACTAATAAATTACGTGTTCTATTAATAAGACCTAAGCTAATTGACTTATTCGCAAAACGTCGAGATTGTCATTTGGAAATATATATATGTATATATATTTATTTATATGGGACTGTTTAATGAAATTCCGATTATAAAATATTATTATGTGCTATGTCTTTAGGTATTTGATTGATGGATTAAGGGGATTCTGTTAATCTAATGTAACGGATTAGTGTTTATTGTTATTGTTTGATATTAGTGCAATGAATTAATGCGTTTAACTGTTTCAAGTCATTTTATTAATTAAATTGTAATCATTTGTATGGTGTAATGTAAAATAAGTTTTGAAATTTTATTTTTGTTAAAAATTTCATACCAATAAAAATGTATATATGTAATAAATTAATAAAAAATTTACGAAGATGAGGTTAAAGTTTATTAGAATTGATTTATTTTTCTGTTACTTTTATTGTGTAATTTATTAATTAAATGATTTTTTTTTTCATTAGATGAATTAATTGAATTCTAAAAGTGATCTTAATTTTGAAAAATGTTTTTTAAATAGTCAAAATTAATGGTAAAAAAATTATTACAATATGCCCTAGATCGAAAAAAAAATACAAATGATCATCTTAATAATCGTATATTATTAGAAATATAATTAATATATAACAAAATAAAGTATATCTAAGAAGCATTTGCAAACCCATGTATATATTTATTTAATATTAGGACCAAAAAGTTATCTTATAAATTTCACCAAATAACAGTACGAAAAATGGGCAAAACTTTAAATAATATGATAAATTATGAGTAGAAACGTCTGAAAATATGTCTAATATTATCAAAAAATTGATAAAAATAACGATATCGTTTAATGTTTATTTACATTTTTGCTCACGTTTCCTACTGTTATTATCTAATTTAGTAAACTTTGTTAGATTATTTTTTTCAGTGCAATGTTACCAATTGTATGTAACAGTATTAGTCGATTTCAAAAGTCACTAATTAGAATTTATTATGATATAAATAAGTATCAACATTCTTTGGAAATAATAACTCACATCCATGAATTAATTTGCTGCTCAGAAAATCATCAATAAAATAATTAATTATCGCCGAGAGACCCACAAGATCCGCGGACCAAGGCGAATTTCTTAAAATACCCGCGACAGAAAAATGAGCTGCTTGTAGGTAGCAAGTCGCGACCGGTTTACACTTTACGTTATGTATTATAATCGCTTATCACCCCAGGTAGCGCACTTATATTTGCCTCGTATATTACTACACGCGCAATAACAATAATGTCAAATTAAGGTTCAAGGTAACATTTATTGCGCGAAAACTTTATCAGTTGTTTTCACTTAATTTAAACATTCCTATTATCTCACTTTTTGCGCTAAATCAGCGGTTTTGTTCCATTTCGATGGCAATTTTAAATAAAAATATCCTAACTCATCGTCCTGACAGGATATTTTATCCAACAAATCCTTGCATCTGAAATGAGTAATACGAATATGATATAGAATTTACGTACAATTTTGTTGAAGCGACGTATTATAAGCCACGTAATTTATTGATGTACGAATCACATCAGATTGTCATCTACTCGGCAGTGATCCTTTATTACGCTCCGATTCGGATCCACATCGAACACTCCGAAGACTCTTGACAACCCTACACTAATCTATTCAATAGCATTGACTCCTTAGGAGTTTCCTCAGTTATAGTAACAGACATCGATTTTCCTGTTGATCAAAAGCTATATATTAAGAGCATATACAGGATTATCTATAACTTCATATATATAATAAGTATATATAGACGTTTACATGAAAATATAATAATAATATACTTACACTCTGAGAAAATTACAATGTATAAGTTAGATGTTAATTTTCTTTTATTTTATATGATAATTGTATTACATTCCATCGTGAATACTGATTGGCTAGGACAAATGAATTTAGTAATATGATTGGTTAAATTTGAGTACTATTTTAAATAATACAGGATATACGATACCGTATAATTTCAGTTACAATTTGCGTTGTTTCTAATGTTTCGGTTCCGGTATAATTTTGGAAATAATGTTTGAAATGTAAAATTTTAATTTCCAAAATTGAAACTAAAATTTCAGTTTAGTATTAAATTTATTTAATATATATA
>JABFQC010002483.1:0-16015 GCA_022817085.1 Psilanteris sp. ZL-2020
AATAAAATTACTATGACTTACGGAATGCAATACGAATTGTAAACCGTAAAATTCAGTAAACCTGCAACGTAATTTTACTGATAATTACGGCTAGCATTTAAATTTGAGAAAAAAATAATATTTAATGGAGTCTTGAACTCCGATTTTTAAAGAGGCAGGAAGTCGCCTTACTGACTGGACTAAACTTCTACTTGATTTCTATAGACTTAAACGTTATATTCAACAACGTATATTCAATTACTGATAGTTACGGATAAAATGTTAAAAATTTACTGTTTATTTACGGGATATATCTTATCCCGTGTATTTTATACACGGGACGGAATAGTTTTTATTTGTTTGTTATTTTTATATATGAAATTACTGTCAGTAATGAAACTATCTTCTTTTAACTTGTTTAGGCATATAATTTAATTTTTTTAACACTTTACTGGAGTGGAATTACGATATTCCATCTCGTTTCAATTTCGCTTCAATTACGTGTCAATTTCGTTTATTATTATTTCGTTAAAATATGCGTTAAATAAATTAACAAAAATATATAAAAATCCGCAATATCTGTCAAAATTGCTTGAAAGCCGCCTTAACAGTAAGTTTATAAAGTCGATGGGTTTATTACTAACTCATAAATTAACTCTAAAATGCTAAAAATACAATCTGTGTCTACCCAATTCTCTAATAAATGGAAGCAATCATTATTGATTCCATTTAATCCTAAATTTATTTAAATAATATTGAAATATTATAGTGTTATATAATTTTATAATACAACATGTTGGGGTCATGACCCCAACAGAACAGAAAAGGCTTAAGGTAGAAATAAGATAGACATATGTAGATTCTACATATATAATACGTTGAAATGTCCATCAAATTGGAGCAAGCTATACATAAAATTAGCTAGATAATACATATTTTACATAATTTACGTATTATCTAGCTAATTTCTATGTAACTTGCTCCATTTTGGTGGACATTTCAACGTATTATAAATGCAGAATATTTGTAACTTATAGGTTGCTATCGTATGATCAAAACTAGCATATACCGAAAATATTATTTGTAACTATTTTAATTAATCACATTGGTATATATATACACCTGTATTTTCTCTCACATGCAAATGTTTATTCCCTATAAATGTATTAAAAATTGTTTAACATTATGTCATTTGATAATGATTGCAATTTATCAGCAATTGCAAATAATAAATATTGTATTCTTATTTAAACCAAATTAATCACATTTGCATTTCATAAATGCCGTCAAAGAAGAAAACATTACATAGTCAGAAATTGATGTCAGCTAATTGTCATTTGTATTCGACTTTGATTACATCAACTTAATTATTCAGGATAATGCATAGAATCTTATTTTTATTTTGTCACTATTATTTAATTATCTAAAAAAAATATATATTAATAGTATTTAATAAAAGTTGATTTTCATCGGAAAAGTAAAGTTACTAAAAAATATTTCGCCATACATGCATTTAATACTATACCTTGTTTGTCATAACAATTATATTACCTTAAATGATATATTAACTATTTGTATTTTTTGAACAATAAACGTATTGAATAAATTAATAAAAATATAACGAAATCTGCAATATCTGTCAAAATCGATTGAAGAACCACCTTCTTCCTTATAATTATAAGGAACATGACAAATACTATTTTTTTATAATAAATTATTTCTTTACTTTTAAATAAAATTATTCTTAAGTAATTTAAGGATAAATGTCAATTAAAGATAATTATGTTAATAATAGAGGGCAGTTATTAATTATAATTTCTTAATGTTTTATATTTTAATATAAAATGCTTTTGTATTATTATATGATTATTAACAATTCACAGTAATATTAAAAAAAATGTTAATATTTTTATAGTTATATTATTATAAAATACTATTCGTTATATACAAGTATAAAATAAAATGCACTGAAATTAGTAAAGTTATCGTTTATCGTAATTTCTTAAAAAACCTAATACAATAGTTACTGAATTTAATTGAACACTACAGTTCTCTATAGAATTCTGTCGTTTCTCATTTTCTGGATAACGGAAGGGAAATTATTATTATTCAATCCTTTATGACCAAATTGTTGACACCAGTAAGTACATTTGTTTTATTTCAAGCTCGAGACTCGTGTTAGTTTTCCACGTCCGTTTTTTACTTAATTTTGCAACTAAACTATTAAAAATACATTAGAAAATCATACATGTCAATTTCAATGGGTTCTCGAAATTGTAAATACAAAAACGGAACGCGTTTTTTAACGCGGCGAGCGCGCGAATTCGAAGTTTGTCTACCTACTCGCGGCTCGTGTAAGTTTTACACGTCCGCTTTTTACTTCGTTTTGCAACTAAACTATTCAAAATACATTAGAAAATCATATATATTACTTTCAGCGGATTCTTGTAACTGCAAATATCGTAAAAACGCGATTTCCATTGCGCCGTGCGTATGAATTCGGATTTTGTGTATATAATTATATATATATCTTTTTAATTTATTTCCTTTCTTTATTCATTTCATACGTTGTATGTTTATTATATTTAATCGCATGATTATATAGCCTAATTATATTTGTTTAAATAAGAATATCCTATTTATGCTAAATATGATTAATTTAATTTGATTTTTGAAGACCGTTTACACCGTTGTGAATTGGCTATTATATACCCTAACCTACTTCGTGCTCGCTAGCAGGATCTAACGAAAAGCGATCAGCGTGAACGTTCGATTCTTCAAGCCTATATATTTTCATCTTTCTTAAAGGGGTTCTCCAAGTCTATTGTAACGGTGTTAGTGTTTTCCATTATAATAATGTATAATGAATTATATATTACTTGTAAATAATTCATACCATTTTTTGACTATGGGAGATGAATTTTACCTAACAAAATTTAAGTTTCAAGTAAAATTGTTGATGTGGCAACACAAGTCGTATTTTTGCCACCTCGTAAACGGCTTGTGTTCCCACTTCAACATTTAAATACAAATCTTCACTTTTTTTAAGAAATAACATTCTTCTAAAATGAGAAAATATCATGAATGAATATCACATTTTATTTATTATAATTAACAAAAATATATCAAAATCTGCAATTTCTGTAAAATGATAAAGAGAACCACCTTAAGAGTGCTTAAAGAGATTAATGAAATTAAATTCAATGTATCAGAATGTTTATTTTTGTATTATAAACTGTCTTATTTATAAGTTATAAATACTTCAATATTTTATTTTTTTCTATTTTATTCTATTCTTGATAGGATATTATTTCTGTAAACTTTTAATGTTTTAAGTCATTTCATTTTTTATCCCAATAACAAGTTGAGTTACCACATTAACATTTACATATTAAAATGAAATATTAAAATAACAGGATGCATTATTAAAAAACTTAATGATATTAATATCATTGCATTACATTTTTTAATAACTTAAAAAAAGAATAAAGTTTTCATATACAGATAAAGTCGAAATTTATTATGTTTCATAAATGATTTACACTGTTTTACTAATAATATAGTAATAAAATAAGATAATTGGTTTAAAAAATGTTATATTCTTGAAGCATATTACAATAACGTTTTAAATTGGTGTACAAAATAATTATTACATGGGTCTGACCATTCCACGACCTCTGTTAGGACCACCACCACCACCACCAGAACTCCTAGGGTTCTTAATAGTTTCATCTACTGACAAAATAAGACAAGCAGCTTCACAAGCTGCAGTTAATGCATTTATTTTTACAATTGCAGGTTCCAAAACGCAGGCAATCATATTGTCAGCAATACCCTCCTTGTTGATATCAACTCCATACCAAATTTTTTCTTCGTGGTGTTTTTGACGTAATTTATTTAAAATATTGGTCGCATCAATGCCAGCATTGTCACATAATTGCCTATAAAAGTTTTCATTCAGAATATAAATAATAATATTTGTTATAAATAATGTCAGTAGTATTAAAATAATATAATTATCTTACCTTGGAATAACTTCAAAGGCTTTCGCATAAGCGCTAATAAGAAGTTGTTCCTTTCCAGCAATTGTACGGGAATGATCTCTTAAAGTTTTTGACAATTCCATTTCAATAGCTCCTCCACCAGCAACAACAGCATCATTTTTATACATTCTTCTGACAATCATAATAGCATCATGAAGTGATCTTTCAGTTTCTTCCAAAAATTGATCTGCTCCTCCTCTTAATATGAATGTACAGGTTTTTGCATTTGGACAACCAGTGAATATATTAAATCTAAAAATGTGTTAAATATTAAAAACATATTATTAATATTTAAATTTTTAATTCCAATCTTATTATACTGTTTTTTTATCTAAAATTATAAAGCTTCAAAAAGTATATGTTAGTAATAAATACTATTTATGAATAAAGTAAAATAAATATTTTAATTAAATAGTAATTTAATATTCCTCTAATTTTGTAATAGTAAATATAAAGTAAACAAAATGTATAAAAATTATTACAAAATATTTACTAACCTAGAACTTCCTATTTGTTTTTCTTCAAAAACTTCACAATTTCCAAGTATGCTTTCATTAATGTCATTTGTTGTAGTCATAATTGCCCCACCACATGCTTTCATTGTTCTTTTTAAATCTTCTTCTTGTACACGTCCAGCGCAAAACATATCACGATCAGCAAAATACTGTGTAGCAACATCACCAATAGGTAATTTGGAAAGTACAACATTTGCTCCACTAGCATGTATTTTTTCAAGTTTATGATATAAAATATCCCACTCTGCATCTACAATTTTTTGATATTCTGCAACATTGTCAACACGTACTTCAGCATTATCACGCTCTGCCTTCAGTTCCAATTCAATGTTCAATAGAACAATTTTGCATGGTGTATATTTCTTTGGTTGCATCTCAAATCCAGCATATGAAAAAGTTTTTTCAAATGCTACTCCTGCAATAAGGAGTGAATCTTCTAATGCTCCACCAGATACCTATATTTAAATAATAATAATTATTAATTATATATTCAATGATTATAATACATGCATAACATATAAATAATATATTATTTTATACATTATACAATAATATCAATTAAAGAAAAAAACTGTAAAATATATTTCCTTAAGCTTTAATAAGAAAAGTTTTCTTATTTATTAGAAGACCACATTTATATAAATGAAATAAAATATATTTGAATACAATATTATTCAATTAATTACAATAATTTGAACAAAATTAGCCATGTTTTAAAATGTATATATTTTAAGAATATGTTTGATTGATTATATTTCATTAAATATTACCTTCTTCATTCCAATCATGTTAAGGGGCAATAAATCATCCAACATTAAAACTGCGTCTACTACCATTCTTGAAAAAAATTCTTTCTGATTGTGAATTAATTTGGAATTCATTGCTGTTCCAGCGCATTCTTCAATACGAAGTCTCTGTTTTTGAGAGCTTGATTTTTCAATTTTTTCAGCTAATTCATTAATTCTTGCAATAGCTATTTGAGTAGCAGAACGAAAAGCTTTGATAATAATTCTAGGGTGAACACCTTCTTCAATAAATGGCTTCATTTTTTTTAAGAATTCACAAGTCAAAAGCACAACACTCGTAGTTCCATCTCCAATCTATTTGTGATAATTAATATAGTTATTAGCTAAAGTACAACTTTTATTTTTCAATGTACAAACAATTTTGAAACAATTTTTATTCTATAAAAAACTGTTAGTCTATATGTTTGTATATTTATATGCTCTGAAAATTTGTATAGATTATAACTTTTATAATAAGTATAATCTTTTTTCAGAGTAAATTAGGAATTATATATAATTTGATTTGGAAATTATATTTATTCATATATTTTTTTTATATATATTTTTTCATACATTTATAAAATTATGTATTTTTTAAATTATTATTAATTCAGATTGATCATATTTATAATAAGTTGATCAAGTTTACAACAAGATATAAAATAAAAGAAATGTTAGTAATTCTGATAATAAAAAATGTTTGTAAACATAATACTTATAGAAATATAAGTTTTATATTAATTTATGAAAATTATTGTTAACAATTGTAATAGTTCTGCAACTAATTGATTTTTGAGATTGAATTTAATATTAATATCCAATTTTTGTTACAATTCAGTTTAAAGTATATATTTATTAAAAAACAAATGTTTTCTCATTATATTCTAAATTATAAAAAATATATTTATGCACTTATCACAGCAGACAAAAATGGAACTATCTGATGTCTTAGAAAAAAACTTGCTACTTTTTTCTGAGATACAGGATAATTTCCACTTTAAAAGAAATACTTGCAATATATTTATTTCCCCTGCAAGAGTGCATAAAACAACATACTGAGCCTCAGGTCCATTGGCTCCCTCAGTAGCAATATGCTATTATCAATAATATTTTTTATAAATAAAAAAATAAATAAAAGAAATAATCAAAATTTAAAGTTGCATGAAATTACGTGATACCTTAGATATATTAGTGTCTTAATATATACATATGTAAAAATTTATATACATTACCTCTGCATCTTGAGATTTTGCAATGTCAACTAAAGTTTTAGCAGCAGGATGAACAATATCAAGTAATTTTAATATTGTAGCTCCATCATTAGAAATTGTACTACTGCCTTTAGAATCTACTATAAGCTTATCCATACCACGAGGACCTAAAGTAGTTCTTACAGCATCACTTATTATCTGACAAGCATTAATATTTGAAATGAGTTGAGGTTTTCCTTGGGTGGATTGAGTCCCCTCTTTTAACAGAATTATTTGTGGTTGCTACAAAACAAACATAAATTGTTTAAATTAAAATTTAAATTAATATGTAAAGTAATTTACATCAAAATATATTCATAATGTATATGGAAAACCTATTTGTAATACAAAATTCATAATGGCGAAATAAAATAATTAAACGTATAAAAGTTATTATAATACACATTTTTAAAATTTATAAAATTTTGTTACAAAATATAACATAACTATGAATAATAATTATTAACGTATTATTATATTAAATATTCGTCATTGTCTTTTAAATACTCAATAATGTTTTTAAAACTAATTTTGTTACAATAATTACTTCAATGAAAGATTATTTAATTAATTTAGACAAAAGACGCTGAAAAAATAACATCATTTATTAATATTTTAACATAGCATTTCAAAGACTACAAGAATAATTTCCTTATAAGGTTATAACGAGACAGTACTGATTCCCGTCTAAACGTTGCTAACCTAAATATTTTGTTGACCAAAAATACATAATAGTGCAATACATATAATACAAATTATTCATAAAAATCATATTAATACACATTTAAAAATAATTTAACAATTATGTATTTTGTAAAATGTAACTAATTGTAGAATCGTTAAATCAGAAGTACTCATGGCTATGAAATATATAAATAAAAATTAGAAGTATATATTAAACCATAATGCAAAAATATAATTCATGTATCATATTAAATCATATTTACCATTTTGAAGGCAGTTCGAAATTAGATTATGATTTTTTAAGTTTCTGCTTACTAAAAACCGATAACTCGATACCCTCGATACACGCCTTTGTAGTTCGTATTAAGTATATTCATATATGTATAATTTTATATGATACGCTTTCTCGCTATACCGCATGAATTTTATTGGAAGAGGGCAGCATAATCGACTAACATTATGCGGGAATATTAAGAATATTGAATTTAAAAAATAAACAATCTATTCCTTAGAGTTAAAAATGTTGCATTAAAAGAAGTATTGACTTAATAGATAGATTAAAGAATTTAATAAAAAATCCAATTATTTATTTAATTGTAACTATTTTTTTAATTAACTACAAATTCAATCATATAAATATATACTTTTATTAATTATTATTATTATTATTGCATATCATATATATATACAATAGTTTACTAATGATTTATAATTAAAAAAATAATTACATTTGTTAAGAATAAAACGAATAGCACACTACTTAGAGTTCATATATAATATAACTATATTGATAATATATAAGAATTAATTTTCTTATTGTTCTATTTATAATGAAACAATTTTTAGTATACAAAATCATTTATCGAATTATTATAAAGTTCTTTTCACTGTATACACTAACAAATGTACAAATAAAATGTATATAGTTACTGTATATATATTTTCTTTACAATGTGTATTATATAAATATATTAAAGAACAAAAATTTATTTTTCTATGATAAACTAGTTTAATATATAATCTATAATTATTAATAATGAGTATATATACTATTAGATAAAACTGAAATGAAAATAGCAAATGAAGTTTGTCGCAGTCTAACACTTGCGATAAAATTGCAGTAAATATAGGGTGCTCAGTGCCGGCTTCGTAAAACTTTTGCTCGTCGGGGCGCTATCGCACCCCTTGATGTTACTATATACTGTAAGTAAATAACATGTATTATGTTTATAGATATATAGATTATTGTTGGGAGGACCATAACTTTCAGGCGTTCTACATAACAAAATTTTACAAAAAGTGAGCTGGCGTGAAATTTTATAAAACCAATCTGCTATTGTATATAAATATTATGAATTACCGAAATTAGTATAGATTTGGAGTTGGACTCCAAAACTGCATAGTGCATACACTCAAATACGCGCAGTGACCATTCAGGATCTTCAGTTTTTTTACGGCGTTGCCACATTTATAAGATCTTAAAAGGATGACTATTATACATCGAAACATAATATCGAAATATTATATACACATTGATATTCTTCTAATATAATTTAACATCTATAAAATGAAACTATTTTCAAGATTTTATATTTATTTTCCAAATAAATAAAGATATATCAAATTATTTCTTCCACAATCATTTTTATTTCTTTTATTTAATATACAAATTATTTAAAAATATATTATTTAAAATTACGCGATTTAATCATATATTATAAAGATCATATATTTATTAAGATTTGAAATTTATAAATATTATTTGTTCAGTACGAAAAGTGTGTTTTCATCACCAAAATAAGAAATTATTAAGCAAGACGACAAAAATCATGTTACTATACATCAAGGGTCGCGACACGACACTATTTACTGGAGTTTAGATTATAGTTATTCGCAGTTACATGAGTTTTTATAAAAAAATCCTCTAAAAAAATATAATTCCTATAAAAAAGAGTAAAAAGGAGTATTAATTCAATATAGGCGTTTATATATTTTAAAAATGTCGAATAAGCGATGTTAAAAATGAGAAAGATACATTTCACTTCTATCATCATTTACAATTTACGACATAACGTATCCACAACAGCCTGTATCCAAGTGACAGCACCATAAGCTCCTGCATCGACTTTTGACAAATATTCTTTTTGTTTAACATAACTCGCTCGTCCAGCTCTATAAATACAACACATAAATACATAATAAAGCTACACATAATTGTTTTAATAATATTAAAACTAAATAATATATAAGCGCATTATAATATTTATAATAATATATATTTTACAATTACTTTGGTATCATATGTTTAGTTGCTTCACATCCCTTCTTCGCCATATCCAATATTTCAAATGCAATTTCTTTACATGACATGTGTAAGTTATTTTCAAAAGCTTGACAAGCTGGTTCCAAAACATCCAACTGAAATGCATTGAAATTATAATTATAAAATATTGTTTTACGATCACATTTAGAATCAAAATAACTACTAATATTATTTTACTAACAATTGTTTTATCACCAATCTGAGCTTTACCATATTTCATAATTCCATTTACACAAGCACGAAATATTTTAGCCCAAATCTTTTTCAAACTTTGATTGTTAATTTCTTCATTAAAGACAGTCCCCGCTATAGTGAACATCAAACTATATAAAGCTCCGGAAGTTCCACCCATTTGTTCTTCAGCGATTTGAGATAATATATAAAAGAAATCATATAACGATTTGTAAGTAAAAATATCTAACGATGAAAGAATTCCTAAAATAATAATTATAATGATAGTTACAGAGGCTTCATATAAAAATACATATTTAAATTTGCAATGAAATGTGTTTAAATAAAGTATTTGTTTTATTACACAAATATTACACAAACCGTGTGCCATTTGACTTAGAGTCGAGCCGCAATCGCCATCGCCACAACCGCGATCTAATTCATTAATTGCTTCTTCGTGTTCAATAATAGCTTTGCTAGCATTTATTATACATTTTTTTAACAACTGTTCCTCCCACTCCTGTAAATGGCGCACATTGGACAAGATATTACTCGACGATGGGCCAGTTACTGTTGGTACATTTGTAACATTCGAAGTCAGTGAATTGTTAAAAGGTAAACTGTATGCACATCCAGGCCAACGTGGAGCATCAGTTTTATCGTCGAGACATGCAAGCAACAATTCCTTTTCTTTTTGCGGTAAATTTAAAACAGTTATGTGAATTCCAGATCCATCTAAAGATGTCATCAAAAATCCACTGTAAACTCTTTCAACTTTGATTTTCTGATTTTCTAGAAAAACATCGTTAATTAATAATAACTTCTGTAGCAAATATTAGTTAATTTGAAGAAATGTATAAAATTAAGAGTTTTAATTATTGGTATATCTATAATTAGGGGTTTCGACAATTTAGGTTTCACTTTGATAAATGAATTAAATATTATGTAATTAATAAAATGGATTCAAGATATAAATGAGAATATTTTTTCCCTTAAAAATATTCATATTAATTATTTAATGATTCAGAAATTTGTCATGCGTTATTATACAAATTTTATATTATGTTACGTATATATATCATTTTTACATTAAGTTAGAATGTAAATTTATTTCATTTATACTCAAATATAGTAAAATAATTTAGAGGAATCGTGTAATATAAGAGTTGAATTTTTATTTTTCTTGGCATTTATTTGTATCTACATAATATCAAATTAATAAAATTGTACCTAATTGTATTACTGCTTCTCGTGTGACTATTCCTTGTTCCAACTGACTCAAAGCTCCAAAATTATTAATCAACACTGCTACAGAACAATTTGAATCTAGATTTAGTTTTTTTATTATTTCGTTAAGCATTTGAGCAACTGTTTCTTTGGCACTTTGTAATTTAATACGTTTATATCCAGCTTCTCCATGAACACCAAGTCCAAATTCTATTTCATCAGATGGTATATCAAACATTATACCTTTTCCTTTAAAATATATATTTTCATATTAAATACATATAAAATTAATGACAATAATACGTTTAAACGTACTTACGAATGTATAATTAATATATTTTAATCAATCAGAATTTATATATATACCTGGAATAGAACACGCTTTTAATCCGACACCATATGTAGCCATATTTCTAACTACCAACTCTGCATAATTACTTATTTCAGTTAATTTTGACCCTCTTTCAGCTAAAGCTCCGGCAATCTTAATAATAAAAATTAATCCACATAACCCACGTTGACCTGCACGCCCTTGTTCATTCAGTGGAATACTACAATCTTCTCCAACAATTACTTGATCAACCTATTCATGTTTAAACAAATAATTTGAATGTAAATATTTTATTCAAACAATTTACATAATAAGCTATTGTATTAGTATCTCGCGGCGTTAAAGATTTACACATAAAATTTAGTAAAAATTGTATCAAATTCATGAAATTTTTTGGTAGTTCAAAATTTGGAGCAAAAACGTCAATTTTTGTACCATTATACTACAATTAAAATTATTAAAAACAATTTCATTACTAAATTTCATATTAAAAATCAAATTGAAAATAAATATGCAAAATAAAAGTATTCTTTAAATTAAAACAACAATTAGAATATTGCTCTATGTCAAACGATGAAAATTTTGGCGTTTTTAATTAATTCTTTTCTTATACAGTACATATATTCATTAATATATGTAATATATAACATAATTAAAGAAAAATAATAATACTTAAATATTGAAATTCATTTTCATTCTCTTAAATATTTTAAATATTCATAAATTCCAATTGACGAAATCGATTCACCTTAATATTCAAAGACCTTGCCTTCTCTATAGCAATCCCAAAATTGAGACAATCTCCAGTGTAATTAGGAATGATAACAAAACAATCGCCTAATATCAGAACAATAATTACATGTATAATTACCATGAAAATGTATAATATAAAATCTTAATACTAACTATTATACCTTCGTTGTTACTTGTAACACAAGTAATAGCATGTAAAATATTACTTGATGGTGGTGAAGCATATATTGCCCCAGCGACAGATGCTGTAAGCATTCCTGTCCCTACAAAACCTATAATTACAATAAAACATTTACTTTAAATCGAAATAATATCCTTTATAAATCATAAGTAGCATTTTTTATATGTCATTTAAACTATTTAGAATTGGTTTAAAAATTACTTTTATTAAATAATAACCTGATGCAAAAGGTTCATGTCCACTTCCACCACCACAAATTACTGCTACATTATTTCGCTTTTTTTTCCACTATAATTTAAATGAAATAAACGATTTAATTATATTTCTTATAAACATTGTATATTTAAACAAATATAAAATTTAGAACAAATGAAGAATACTATTATTAAATTTTATTATTTTTTTAAGTAACTAATACGTAATAATAGAGTAATTATTAGTAATTTAAAAATAAAATACATAAATATTTAAATTCTAGATTTTAAAACATGAATAATATATCTGTAAAAACTCTACATATATGATAATTATTATACATTTTATAAATATATATCAATAATCAATTAACATACATTTGGTGCTAATACAACTTGTTTATTTATGTGTAACTCAAGATGTGGATAAGTCAAAATATGACCAGTTAAAGATTCTTGAACAACATTATCAATAGAATTGATTAAATTTTTTCCAGCTGCCATTCTTACTGCACAACACTAAAACTTTAATTATATATCTAATATTATGCGTATAAAACGGCAAAAACGAAATAGTTCAATTTAATTAACGTAACAGTAAAATAACGTGATATCGTATTTATGAATCTTATCTAAATAAAATATACTGTAACACCAAAATTATTATAACTGTGTAAGAAATCAATCACAAACTTATGCCGTGTTTGAATGATGTAATGATGCGTAGTTATATTATGCAATACAAAAAGTTGATACGCTCTCGATCTCTCTTGCGAAATTGAACACTTTTATACCTCTAATTAAAAATAATAACATTCAATTATTAAATAATTTTAATATATATGTATATGATGAAAAATAATTAGAACAATTTGAGAGTACAAATTGCATTTATTTAATTTAAATTTAACATTTTATATGTATATTAATAATTGCAAAAACACTATATTGGTGTATTATAATTTATATACAATCTTGATACATTCTTCATTTTTCTTAATGATCATGATTCTTGTCAGCCTTTAAATATTTTTTATATTCATTAGCTATCTTCTTAATTTCCAGTAAACGTTCATCTAAAGAATTTTTTGCTTTTGTTTTGATTTCCTCATCCGAGGAACTTAATAATTGGAGAACTAGATCTGAAATAATAAAATATTTTACGAAATTATAAAAAATCTGTACTTATTCAACAAATATAACAAATTACAATTAACAAATTGAAATAATTTCTTTTTATTAATAATATAAGTTAATTAAATGATTATTATTATTTATACATTATAATATAATTCATTTTCTCTAACTATTTTTTATATTCATAATCCTTATAAATAAGATAATAGTCTTTTTTGTTTTACCGTTGTATTATCCTTAAAAAATTGAGAAATTTTAAAGACAATGAATTAATTTTAACATTTGGAAACCGAAATAAAATGTATAAGTTTTTATATTAAACAAAAACTTTTTAAACATTTACTGACTAATCAGGGTTTGCGACACTAATTTGTGTTATCGAGTGTCAAAATTTAATTTTATTAATTTTATTTTTCTTTTTCTTTTTACTCTATTATACTTGTATACACTTTATTATATTTTATAATCTTATGATATATTACGATATTGTTTCTTTCTCTTATTTGTTTAGTCACCTGATTTTTCCCGATGCACAATATATAATAAATAATAATAATAATAATAATAATAAAACAAACCATGATAATGAGAAAGTTTCTCATTCGCATCTGTCTCTAAATATTGCTGTAAAAATGTTAAAATTGAGGATACGTGTCTTCCAGACATATGAAGAGCACTCTGTGTCGATACGGTAAACAAAATGTCTGTGACAATGTGCAAAACTAAAGCTGGATCGTCTGTCGAATTTAGTTGCTCTAATAAAGACTCTCTATGTGCTAAAATCATAGGCCTTTCTTTCTTTTTATCAAATTTCTTTAATACCAAACAACAAGCAACCATTGCTGGCTCACACGCATTTAAAAAGTCATCAAGCGAGTTTGTAGTTAATGATTTCTGTAAATTATTTAAAGCATCCTTAACATCTACTGGTAAGTCTGCAATTATCTTCATCCTCGACTCATTGGTTAATACATTAGGACACTGTACAGTATTTTGTTGAGTTGCCAATTTAAATATATCATTTACAAAATCAGTTCCTAAACTCTTCATAAGATATTTTACAAGTGGCATTTGCGAATTTTTATCCAAAAGTTTAATTCCTTTGTCGAAAATTTTAATATTATTCACAAGAACATTCAATCTATCTTCAATTTCATTTAGATTTATGTTCTTACTCTTTTGCAAAAGTTGATCCGCAACATTCAATGCGTGTTTATTTAGTGATGACTGTAAGTAACTGGCAAATTCTTCTACTAAACCATCAATTTCCATTAAATTTTCATTTTTGCTCAATTCTTTTGTCAGTAATTCTATATTAACCAACACAAGTTCTTGTTTTCCTGAAGTTTTTACAAAATCATTATCATCAGAATCATTATCATGACCACGAGAACTTTGATGTTTCTTTTTAGATGACTTTGTCTTAGTTTCACGACCTTGTGCTCCTCCTCCTGTTTTACCTCCAGTGGCTTTTTTTCTCCTTTCTGCTTTTCTATCGACAATAATATCTACATCAGCTTTGCCTTTAAGCTTCGTTTCTGCAACACTTTGAAGATATGTACCATTTTCAACAGCATCTTTTGCTAATGTCTCAGCTAAACTTTCTAAATTTTTAAACTGTGATTGAAGATACTTTTCAGAAACCACTGCAGTATTCGTAAATATATGAAAAGAACATTTCATCCTTTTAGATGCTTCTTTCAAGATTAGATGAATGTCTTTAGGGCTAAAAACAGAAGGCATTAAAGGAGATAAATCTAAATAAGAGCCAGTAAGAATGACTTCTTCGATATTAGCATCTACTTGATCAAATATCATTGAACCAACTGCTACAGAATCGAGTATAATAAGTTTTTCATTAGGAAAATGTCGTTTCACAAAAGTTTTTGGATCAGATATGCCAAGTCTTGTTAGTGCATCAAATTCTACAATCAAAAAATATTATATATGCTAAATGTTTTATTATTGTAATTATTTTAAATGTTTTATATACTTTATAATTTATATTTAAATACTTATACTATATACCAACCTAAATATCCATTTTGTTTATAAAAATTATTAACCCATTCAGTTTGATTTTTTGAATAAATTGTAGGTACATATATACTGTTATTCAATTGTTTGCCAGTAATAATTCCAGGTATTTGTTGTAATGCATATAAATTGTCTATAATAGCTATAAAAGAATTTAGTTACAATATTTATAAATATAAGTATTTTAATGTGTTAATTCAATATAAATAGATTTTATATTTCAATTTATGTAATTAAAATTAGACTATAGATAAATTTTACACATACAAAAGAAAATTCTTTCAGGAACTACACATTGTCCTAATATAGCAGTTACAGGAGTAGGTTTCGTAATTGCAGATAATGCTCCACGAATTATAGCTCTATTTCGTGCCACAAATCCTTCTGTATAAAATAGTCTAGGAT
>JABFQC010002484.1:0-16012 GCA_022817085.1 Psilanteris sp. ZL-2020
CTTTTCTTGCTTTTAAAATTTCAAACTTATAATACATGAAATTCAAACTGAATTAGTAAGCAATTAGCTTGCTAGCATAGGTTCGTATTACACCATGCTTTAAAGGTTAGATATTTCTCTCAGTGCACTAATACCAATGCGATACAGTGGAGCCGCTGTACGCATTCCGGCATCACTGTCGGCCGGTTCAGCCTTTCATAAACCCAAAACATAAACTCAGAGTCATATTCACATAAGACGTGCTAGAGATCGCATCTACTTGCTACATCCAGTAAAAACAATAACAATACAAAATGGTCTTTAATTACTGCTTCAACAACATACACTTCTATCATCCCAATTCAAAACTGGCTATTTGCAGGTAAATGTTATTTTAATAATATTAAAAAGTTAAAATATTAAATTCGTTAAACGTAGTATATTTTTGATTATAAATTAATTAAGAATAAATTCACAATAATTTTAAACGTTGTCAGGAATTTAAATAAAAACTGCCAATAATACATACAAGTTTTGATTTTTTTTATTTTTTTTTTATATAAAGTACCAGTGGGACTATTCTGGACTGCGTTGCATATACACGTGCGACGAACGAACACGTTGTATATAAAATTGACAATGCTGTATGTTTACTTTTTAAATTTACGAACAGTAAACAAACAACTTTGCCTGCAGTTTTGACATCTACACGTGTGCTCATTGCACATTGTATGCAACGCGTGTTGTATTACATACAACATGTCTGCAATGGATTTCCCTGTTTAAGAATTAATTACTATGTTGTTTATTATTGGTCCATGAGATAATATTTCTGTAATAAAACCATTGGTGTTAATTGCTATGATACATACACATACTTTTTGTTTTGTTTTGTTATTATCGGGACACGTGGATAAATTGTCACATGGCCCCTCCATTAAAAAATGGTATATTTAACTTTATAAAATCTCTAAAATTCTAAAAACCCTTATCAATAGACACGCTGACGCTCCGGGTCCCTCAAAAGTCGAAACTTTTTCGACGTAATTTTAAGACGAAACTGGTGTCGTCTTTTCTTTTAACGTACATAAATATATGCCGCTTTCAGAAAGTAACATTTTTTTATTAAATTAATTTACACGACAATTTTAACTTTTTTAATTTATCATTAATGATTAAAGTTGTACATATACAGAATTACGAAAAATTTGAACACAAAATAAATAATATAATACCAAATTTAATAATATTATAATTTGTTCATTTATATAATTAAATCTTAATAAATAAAATTATCAAAAGTTAATATATAAAGATTGAAAAATATAATATTAATTATAACATAATATTTTATTAATAAATGACGTGAAATGAATTAAAATGAATTTATTAATAAATTATGCAGACTGAATTCTCAGCTTCTTATTAATATTTTTTTTTAAATATAATATACTCCGAAATACGAATTAGTGTATGTATGCGGTGCACGTGAAATTTTGTGATCAAAATATGTCTATGACAAATGGCGTTTCGGTTTTTACATTTTTTTTTGTATTAATAAAGAATGCATTTGTCTAAATTGAATTGTTTATGCTTAAATTATTATGTAATCGTGTAAAAATCAAATGTGTTAAAAGCCAATTAATTAGTTCAGACATTTTCATTTGTATACTTATTACTAAAATAATCGTAAATTCTAGTTTTTCCACCTCAATAATACTATACATAGTGAATAAATTTCATTTAAACACATTAATTAATTTTCTTTTTTATAATAAAATTCAATTATTCTATTGTAATAAAGTGGATCGATAACAAACATAATGTATTAGAATCTACAATCAAAGTTGTAGTTAAAAACTAAATTTAGAAATTAATAATTGATATTTCACGTTAAGGCTCGTTTACAATTTTCTCTGAAAGCAAGCAGTCTTTCTATTAAAATGCGTCTTAAAAAAGTACTACCTGAGGTCTAAAATTACTTTTTAAGCTTTTTTGTCTTTGTCTTGCTTATTCTTTATGATATTTACATCTCATTACATCGGTATTTAAGGTATAGTTGAAAGGTTTGAAACATGACTAACACGATGGCATTCATGAGTCATAATAGTGTGTATTCATATTTCGTATTATTAGGTTATGTGGCGTGCGAGGCAGTGAGGTTAATTACTGCCTCATAACCATTAAAGACAACAACAACAACAACAACATATTGTTAGGTTATAAACAATATTGTTTTCATAAAAAAGAGTCAATAAGAAGTATTACCAAAACATTTGTTTATATAAATGGTTTTTATAGAAAAGATATCTCCGAAATCAATAACAAATAACAACGACAATAAATAATATCATATATATTTGAAAAATTATATTTTTTATTAAAAATGGTTGTTGACAGTAATAAGTGCTGTTTATTACAAGATATTAGTTATTCTTGTCGGTAAGAATTTTTCTTATTTAAATTCAATATTGAATATTATAAAAGATATACTAAAATAATAGTGAAATAGTGTTTTTATTATATGGTCCCTGGTATACCAATTGTCAATGAATCGTGGAGTAAACTTCATATAAAATAGCTGCGAATCACTCCACAATTCAATGATGTTGGGTGTACCACAACCAAACAATCACTATATAAGATATATTATCATGTGTTACTACATCTTATTATTATTGAATTAATGAATTTTGTTATAACATGTTTATTGAAACTGTATATATTAATATATAAATTATTTGAGTCTTTTAATAATTATTTTATTTATATATTTGTTTAAAAGAATTTAATATAATATACAAATAAAAATCCATTCTTAAATTATTTAAATTACTGTATTGATAATATTAATTTTTAGTGTAAGTTCAACATTGGATAATAATTCTACCCAGTATGGAAAACAATATATGTTTGATGACTGTGAAGATACCTGTTGGAATTCAAAAGAGGTAAATTTTATATTGAAATTTATATTATGCTTATGATAATAGGATAATTGATGAATTAATGTGTAATTTAAACTTTGGGTGTATTTTTAATTGTACAGAATTTACTGCCAGTAAAGTATTGGTAAAAAATGAAATTATATGCCTGATCAAGTTAAATGAAGATAGATCACTGATAGTATATTCAGTACAATTAAAAATATGGCATTTATATGTTGACAATTATTTGGTATATTAAGAAAATAATAATATTAATAATCATTTATTATTTTAGGGTTCTCCGCAATGGGTATATTTACATTTTGGTAAAGAAATTAATGTTTCAAAATTAGAAATTCAATTTCAAGGAGGATTTGCTAGTAAAGAAGTTCAAGTCTTTTTTGGAGAAAATTTAAATAAGGTTCATACATTATATCCTGAAGATAAAAATTCAGTACAACATTTTCCTGTGGCAAATATTATTAAAACGAAAAGTATGAAATTAGTTTTTAATGACAGTACTGATTTATTTGGTAGAATCATAATATATAAATTATGTGTACATTAAATTGATTATTATAAATAATGCTCAAGAGGACTAAACTTATTTAAAAAGAACAATGTAAAAATATCTATATCATTTGTATAAATTAATTAAAATTATTGTATAATTCAAATTAATATTAATTCTTAATGTATTTCTATAATTATATATACAAAATTAATAATGCTGTATATACATATGTAAACAATAAATTTTTTTATAATCTCAGATGTTATTTCATGTTTACTATAAACTCCTTTTGTGTAAAAAAGTATTAATTTACTAAAATGCAACAATCATATTGTTTATCATTTTTGTTTTATCATAAAAAATCCAAATTTTATTAATATATAATTTTATTTTTTAACATATATATTATTTATGAATATAATTCTTTAAAAAATTTTACATTTTTTTGAATTAATGTTATATTGTTACTTGCAAAACTTAATTATTACAACAAATTTGTTTTAATTTAATACCATATATTACTGTGTAGTTATTGAAATAAGTAGACATAATTCATGGAAATGTAGTTGAATATTTTCTTGATTAAATATTTTATATTTTTAATTTATTATATTTAGATACAATATTTGTTGCAGATAAGGTAGGTATCAAATATGGTATCCGTTGATAAAGGAAGGAATCTACATGAATGTTTATCTAAAATTTTGATAATGTAGGATACATTATAAAAAACAAATACAAATAGATTCATTTTATTTTTCAAATTATAACTTAAATTTGTTAAATACTATATTTTATTAATAGATGTATATCTAAAAGTGAATAAATATGAAAATCAAATTAAAATAAAAATATATGTTAAATTTATATTTATATCTGATTTATAGTAAAAAAAATGGCATACTAAAATACATGTGTATGAGCATTTCCCCAAGGAAATAGCAATACAAAATTAGAATAAATTATATTGGTTCAAAAATACATACAATAATTATAATTATATAAACATTTATGTAATATTTTATAAATTAATTAATTAATAATATGAAGACAATTTGTAATATATATATATAATATACTTAGTATCCTACATATCAGATCTAAGTACAATTATATTGTACAAAGTAAAAAGAAAACAAGTCTGTTAAAGACGATGCACAATGTATAATATTAAGAATAAAACATGTGGTTATATATAGAATAAATTTACAATTGATTCGATAATATATATTAATATAATATTAAATAAATATTATACTTATTTAAAAACGTTTCATAAATAGATACCTACTAATGAATCGGCTGTCAAAAATGAGCAAATGTCTAAAACGTTTATGAAACGTTTCAGTTTTTAGTATATCTCCCAGTACAATTTTTCACAGAAATTAAATTCATCTACACAAACAAAAATTACACGCATTGTTTGCTAATAGTATAGTTTAAATTAGACCTAATATTACAAGCAAAAAAATTAATTTATCAACAAAACAACTAAACATTATTAAAGACACGTTTAAGAATTATAATTATGTATTATACTAATTATTTTATTTCTTATGTTTCATTCAGTTATCAGATATTCTTTTGTAATGCGTTTTTCATATACAAAAAAGAAATTGCAGCATCGTGTCATATACTTATTATACATGATAAAGTAATCATTAGTATTATTGTAACACGAAAAGTTATCGATACTGGGTTCGAAAAAAATTTTGTCTTGTGCCTATAGTCTCGGTTTTTTAGTTATTATAATAATTATCAAATTGATACTAAAGGCCGTTCCCCATTAAACTGACATGTAAATTATATCTTTTACACTGGACGTGCTTCCAGTTTGCAAATTAAGAAAATACATCAAAATCAAATAAAATAAATAGTCAATCGATTAAAGTAAACAGTTGTTTGGAGGGATTCTGATAAAACATTTCCAATCGCGTGGATATTATAAGATATAAAAATTTCATCATAATTTCATAGTTAACTATGTAATAGATATGATTATTTTTTAATATATAATATTTTGTTCATTCAAATTAACAAAAAATAGATTTTGATAAATTCGAATAATAATAGAAACGTAGCATATAAATATATTTATTTTAAACGCATTAAATAACGAGTTGGAGCTCAATAAATTAGATTTGTAATTTGACGTGATTTTACGTGTTATTTTTATTTGAATAAAAATTTTATAAATAAAAGTTGTATTTCACTCCACTGATATAAGATAAACAAAATATTATTTCTTAAAGGAAAAAAATTGGGAAGAAAGAGACGAAGTTTTATTCCCTAGGGGATTGAAATTTTATTTTATTTCATAGCACTTAACAAGTAAAGTATCACTTTACTTACACGTAAAGAGAAAATTGCTTCTTCCTGTAAACGTAATAAAAATATAGTCCTTTTATTCCCTTTTACTAAGGAAAGAAAACGTTCACTTTCATTCCATCTGTATTAAGATTTTATTGATTTTAGAATTTCACGAATTTGTTTAAAAAAGAATTAAAGGAGATAGTGAAAAGGTAAACAAATAACAAATACCCTATTTTATAACGGAGTTGTAAAATCCTTGTAGTTGAAATATCGAAAACAAAAACAGAAATATAAGATTTATTATACATCAATCAAAATTAGATCGGTAAACACATAACACTAAAAAAAATATATTTATGAAAATTTAGTTTCTCATTACTATAATAACATAATATTATGTTTATATATAATAAGAATAGAAATATGTTTCATTTAATGTGTGTTATTGTTTAGGAATTAATTATTTGTTCTTAATTTGAATTTAAAAATATTTCATTTGTTTAATAATAATGCAAAGAATAATATTTATTAAGTTACGTAATACTTTTGTATACAAATTAATGCGGTATCAAAAACTTCATAATTTTATTAAACATTTATATCAAAGAAATTATATCTTATTTAGTTGAAATAGGACGTTTATATCCAACTGGTCATATAACTAACGTTTAATTTAAATTATTACGATATTATATATTTTACTCTTTAATTCCCAGAAATAACACTATAAAATTATATTAATTATTATGGCTAGCATAAATAATTATTATTCATATTAATTTTATATTTGTTTACATTTAGAATGCGCCGATTTAACGAAGCAATGAAAAATTCAGTTTTTAAAACAATCAAAAAATATAGTTATTTTAAAATTCATTTTATTGAAGTTTCAGCATATTTTATTAATATTCATATACTAATGTGTTATCAAACACTAATAAAAAATTGTCATTGTTATTTTAACATTATTCCTAAAATAAATCTCGTTTATAAATATCAAAATGTGTATTCTTTTGCACAGAAAACACCCAGTCATTATAATGACAAATAATAAATTTTCTAAACAAATTCAATTATACACATTCATAGAATTATACGAGCGCTAATAATTTATAAAATTACGTGTATATTACACACTAATTTAAATAAAGCGCACGACCGACCAAAAATAGCCCGCCCGAAATAAACAAACTTCGATAATTATTAAATTGTATTAACAATTAAGAAAACATTTTAACACCCACTCGAAATAGAACGCAAAACCGATATTTTGTCATTTAAAATATGACCACGTACCGAGAGTTAAAAATATTACCAGTTTCCAATCAGCTACCAAACATATTGTAATGTTTACATAAACAAAAGCGCTTCCAATAATAAATTACTTTTCGGTTTATAAAGGTGAGTCATTTTACGAAGAACCAAACATTTCTGACACTCTTCAAAGTGACATTTTTAGAATCACGAATGAATTCCGTCCGACAACGTCCTCGGCATAAACAAAACATAAACAACAATTTAGCGCGCGCTGCGCCCAGCCGATCGATTGCACGAAAGTAAACAGTTATCGCGAGTAACGCTAACAATTACGCAATGTCATAAAAAAGAACGCGTTGCCAAAGTCCGATGCAAAAATCACAAGACACAAGCGTAAAAGTTTAGGGAATCCGCGCTCGGTACGGCCCTGTGCTCGTCGCGTGACGTCACGCGGGCAGCGCGCGCCCGCGCCCCGCGCCCCTGCGTCGTCCGGGGATGAGCGGCGGCCGAGTCTAGTTTACAAAACAAGCAACCGTGCTCGGTGCCGTCACGCGTGTTGTGACTCGGCGCGAATTGCAGCAGTGAAGGGCCGTCTCTCGCGATCGAGCCAAAGCCAAGCAGCCCAGCGTCCCTCGTCGATCGAGCACACCGGTGGCAATCGCGTAAAATGGACGCCCTGCGCGAGCAGGTGATGATCAATCAGTTCATGCTGGCGGCAGGTTGCGCCCGTGAACAAGCTAAGCAGTTGTTACAATCCGCACACTGGCAATTTGAGGTGAGCCATTCTTCTCCATCCTTGTTTCGCGCCTCGTAAACAAACACGATTTCCTTTGTTTTTTCGTCACCGCGTTTGTGTCTCCGCGCCCCCCACCCTTACCCTACTACACGATTCGGTTGTGCAACCGATACGCGTGTTTATTGACGTAAATATGTCGTTCGGTCGTTATCGCGCAGACAATTAAACGCGAATAAAAGGGACACAATGATAACAAACGAAGAGACCAAACACGTACCGCGCCGAGCCAATGACGTTTCCGTTTCTAGTTTGTGTACAAACTCAAAAACGTTTGTTGTCGTTCGTCGCTGGCCGTGTGTTTACTCGCCCGACGTACACATGTGCGACTTTTTTGTTTGTTTACATCGCGAGTGTGCTTTCGGGACTTTCCATTTTTGGGGCTTTGTTTACATCCGGCGCCATGTTTTTTGTTGTCGCGCCATTACGTCACCGCGGCACGGATCCCTTTTCCCGTTTAAAATCGTGCACGAGGTTCGCCGTCGTCGGCGACGCACGAGCGCGCGTGTTGCCAAGCGCTTTTATTTACTCGGTCGTGTTCGCGAGGACCCGAAGCGGCGGAAAATTTTCCCGAGCTTGTTTTTTTACGCACGTGCCGCGCGACATTCTCTCGCTCGACCGGCGATTTTTCCTGCCGCGATCGAATCCGACTCGCGGGGGTAAATGCGGTCCGCGCGCGAGCATCGTCGGTGGTTTGTTGTCGCGGCGTCTTTGTTCTTATTTTTGTTCCCCGCTCGGCAATGTTATTGTTTTTATCGCAAGGCGCTGCCCTTGGCACGAGTCTTCCGCCATGTTTTCGACGGAATGAATTAATCGCAGGTCATTGCAACAAACGTAACTCTCAAAACCCGACGACGAGGCATTTTGCACGCGCGTTTGCGTCTTTTTTTTTCTGTTTCATTCGTCGATCCTTTTCTTTCTCGATTTGTGAAATTTTCTGTATGCGCGCGTGAGATTAGATCCACGTTCGCTATTGGTCGTTCGGCAGCGGTGAGATGTCGCAATATTTTTTTTGGGTTTTTTGTTTTGTTTTGTTTTTTTTTCTTTACTTTTTTACGACAATAACAAGACTCGCCATTGTTTACGTTTTTATAACCTACAAAAAAGGACGCGTATTATACGGTCGGTTTGAAATTCTTTGTGACGATTGCGTCCTCGTCTAACCTTTAATACAAAATAGACAGAACGTTACCTAACGTTCGTTAGGTTATATTTGATAAGCTAAGAACATTATTGACTCTACCTCATATGCCGTTCAAGATACCACGATAAAAGCACAATTATCTATATCTTTACGTTATTTCACGGTAAATATTTACAACCGTAAACTACAACTAATCAAAAGTTACGTTATACAAATCGCGCGTTGAAATTCCGAAAATTATTCCAGTGTAAAATAATTGCATTACGTTAACAATTGATTGAACTTCGGCGTTGAATTATCCACCGTTAATATAAATTTCAGAAAACAAATTTGAACGTGGATTTGCATTATTTTTTTCCCTCCAGTTTGCGTCCAGCTTAATGATCAGCGACGAACATTTCGTCAAGAAGTTTAAGCAACTTTTAATTGACCGTCTACAAAAATACTAGAATAATGCGAGCTATTACCCACAATGACTTTTATCAAACGACACATCATACAATAATGACCTATGTCAACCGAAACGATTGCACAACATTGAACTTTCGGTAGTCGCAGTGATGCAATTTTGGCACAATTTGCCACGAAGTTAATCACAATTCCGTGTAATTTGTTCAATAGGCGGGAAATTTGAATTAACTTTACTTTATGACCATGCATCATTTTAGTTTCTGCCGTTCGAATGGCACGATTGAATAGAGTTTAAGGTTCTGTGTAATTCACTGCACGTGATTAGTTAAATAGGTATGCTCTCTTATTTCTTTTTCCTTTATTTATTATTGTTGACATTTTGCATTGATGGTATTTGTTATTCGCGCAGCATTAATGGTCAGTTTTATTGCAGATATTGATATTCGAATGAATGGGTTTTAAAAATCCGACAGACTGGCAGGAGCTTTGGAATTTTTGACACGAACAGTTAAACGTCAGAAATGTAAACAAGTGTCATGATTCACACGGTTATATAATGCACACACGAAAACATTAGTGCTTGATATCTCGACTTTATGCGGCGCAAACTCATTTTTTAATTCGTTTAGCACAGAGGAACGGTATCTTTGATTATGTGTTAATGATTATATCTAAATTAGATTTACTCGGTTGTTAATCTGTTGAGCATTTTATTGCTCGACAAAATTTAATTTATAGAAGTGATCTACATTTGTTCACACATAAATTATGTAATGTTTTTTGTGAAGCCGACAAATAATTTGCGTGGATTGAAATTACTGGAGGATTAAGGAATTTGCTAATTAATTAATGGTATTGATTGGTTTTCCTTTTTTTCAATCTTTTGTATTGGATATTCAGTGTCCAATTATGTTCGTGACCCAAACACTTTAATTTATGCGCTAGATAAATATATTGGAGATGATACGTTTGTGATAACGGCAGTGACAAAGTGATTTTTGTGTTTAATGTGCTTTTGAATGTTTGTTTTATTTATTGTCAACTGGTGTTGTTAATAATTAAAGTTTGGTTCTTTTTATACATAATGCTTTCAGTAATATAGTTTTGATTTATTTTAATCTGTCCATGTATCATTATATCTTAAAATTATATATATCATATTACTAATGCATTGATTCACAAGTATTATAATTTTTATCAAATTTGAGTTTGTACGTTTTCTCATGGAAGCTAATAATAATATTGAATTAATATCTTTACACATTAATTACTTAGAAAGTATTACATACTTTGTCTGAATCAACTTCTGAATTCAGTTTCAAATTACTCGAGTTATTTTTGTTGTAACTGAAATAAATACACACATAGAAGTAATTAAGATTAAAATGTACAAACAAGCAAGGAGAAAGCACAACCATATCGATTTTTATTAAAGTTTTCCTAGCCCTTAGAAATGCGAGGAATTATATTTGCAAATAAAGAAGCATTATGTCATCATTATATTATCTTCAATTTTTATCATTAGTTATTGATTTTCCTTATTATTGCATACTGATCGGCGCGTTCATAATCATTTAATAAAAAGCGCGTTGTTTGTTTGTAATTACAGGTATTGAAAACGAGCTCGTAATGAATCAAAGTCGATTAAATTTATGCCCAAGTCATATATTTGGCTTTGTAAATAGTTTTCATATAACACATCCATCGATCCATTTATGTTTAGAGCCACGTTTTTAGGACATATTTTTTACAGGGATAATTACTTCAAGTGTAATTAAATCAACAATTTAATGATATAAACTGATACATATTTAGTGACTGTATTTAATGAAAGTATCTTCTAAATGTAAAAATTAATTATAATCATTGGTTTTAAGAATGCGTTAAAGCAATAATATAATTTTAATGTTGAATTATACTTTATTGTCGGTGGAATAATCCAGATTTCGATATATATCACATTTAAAATTTGATCAAATGTAATATTTATGTAGAAAACTCAATTAAAATTAGACAATGATTAAAAGGTACAAAGTTAAGTGAAAAGTTTATTGCTGTTGTTCAGTTTAATCCAATTTAATCTGTTTACAGTTTGTTTTTCTTTTAATTAAATTTAAATTTAGATTTTGATAATTAACTAATATAGATTCTGCTTCACTTATTTTTGTTAGTACAGAAAATGAAACAGTTGTTTTTTTTATATTATTGTAATTATTTGGAATTTATAATTGTGTCATACGTTTTAATATATGTATGAATTCAACTACAAAATACACAGCAATGCTTTGAACTGAAAACAATCATTTCAACTTAATAATAAAAATACTAAGGTTGGAAAACGGTAAATTTATTATTAAAAGCAGGTTTAATAATTATGAAAAGATTAATTTTAAGTATTTAAAACGCTTTCCTTGTTATTTTAAAAGTTGTTGTTTAGCAGCGATATTTGCTCATTTTAATTGATATTATTTATTTGTGTTCATTTTACGATGTTAAGATGCCGTTTAAATAAAATGGTGTCATATAATGGTACATTGTCGAACTAGGGCAAAAATAAATAAATACCAATGAGTATGAAATTGGCAACACAAAACGAAAGCGAGAACATACCATTACACAAGTCAACATTACATATTTTACTCGATTTTCTATTTGTGATAAATCCAGAAAATTATATAAATTTGCACAGAAATTAATTTACAAGGGTTTTTAATCGTTATTTGAAATATCTACAAAAATATCTATAACAATGTAAAGTGAAACCAAATGTATTAGTCGTTTTGATATTAACCACTGAACCAATACATTTATTCTTAATTACACGTACCAAATTAAAAAGTAACTAAAATAATATATTTATATATAATACGTTCCTTTTTACATTGATATTACTCCTTTGATACATTTTCAATAAAACTTAATATTTAATTTCATAATTTTAATCAAAAACTTCTCTTCCTTTACAGAAAAGAAGCTCGGCTTTTCTTTTAGCGCAGGCAAACAGATGTACGATACTGACGTTAAATATCATTAAAATGATTTATTCATACTGAAATAAAATTCCCTTTAAATAAAACGATACATTTTTTATACTTGTTCAAGAACCCTGGACAATTAAATATTTAAATGAAAAACTGCAATATGAACAGAGGCATTTAATTATCCAGCCGAATTAATTATACTTAAAACGACAAATAATGCTGCATGAACTTCGTTTTAATTCAATTTCGTTGTTTTTGGTTCTACCGTCGACCCTTCAATTCGGTCCGCAACCTTCCCTCTGCTGTGTGCAATAACATGACAACATGAGCAAACAATTGGAAATTCCCAGACGCTCCGTGTGAATGAAAAATGCATTTTATAGTTTCGCTTCCTTAGCTTGTATATTCTCACACGACATAATCATCCTTGCAAATGTACATGGTTCATTACGTATTACTTTTGTTATAGTAACTAAATTAGTTATTACTCGTTTGTAACCACGAATGTAACAAATTAATATTATGTTGTAATTTTCTTTTTTTCCAGACTGCACTAAGTATCTTTTTCCAAGACGCTGCAATTCCCGCATGCGCACAAGCTAGTACACACTTTGGCCAGGTAATAACCAATTAATTGTTATTAAATGTTTATTTATTATAAGTATAATAAATTGTTTAATGTAAACAGTATTGTTCAGTTTATTCAATCTCAAAAATGTTGTCTTATATAATTATTCCACAATAAAGTTAATCTTGAAAGAAAATGATATTGGTTTACAGCTTTATTATTATTATTATATTTTAATGATCATGTTAAATGAATCGTCTTTTACCTTACTTAATGTTTTCTGAATAACAAATTAGAATATTAAAAAACTGATGAACCGTAATATGCCTTTTTTTTGTCACTACGTTATTTGTCCTGTCAACAAGAAGAGTTTAAATAAAATCTTATGAATGAAGTTTGATTATAATAATGATATTACGGTAGTAATACGAAACGTGTCATTGTACTTTATCTTGAAAAATATTCTAATGTATTCTGAAAGCTTTATTTTACACTTTTGTTTCTGCACTGTAATTGAATATATAAAAAGATATATGAAACTTTCATATTTTAATTATCAGCAGCAATATATATATATATATATTTACACATATATATTTGTGTATGTATGCGTGCGAGAGAGTGTATATATATATTTATATTTTTCTGTAAAAAGTAAATTATTATGCATCAGTGTTATCTATTCAGTTTATCTGTGGAACAGAAAATTACACATGAAAAACTATCTAGAATGAAACGTGTCCTTGGGTAACAAGCGAACCGTTTTTGAATTAAATTATAACTTGTTAAAGGATTTGCATTGCAGTTTTTCTCTTCTCTGGCGCAAATGTTAAAATCGTCACAAATGTTTGGCCGATTGTTGCAATCACAACGGATCGTTGTATCCGTTTCATAAAAAACCTTGACATTTATTAATAAAAAGGGGGTAACGCAAAAACAGAAAAAATCGCATCGCGTGATTTCGATTCGAAAAAAAAAAAAATTCACAATTAAAGTATTATTTTTACCATATATAAAACAAGTTTCAAATAAAACGCTATAAAAATGTATCAAAAAAAAAAAAAACTGAATTCATCAATTTCGAAACAAACGCAAACAATTGTTTCATGTAATTGCGCGAACAGCAATAAACCGGGCATTTTGTTATTTTAATAAAGCATTGTTCGGTTGGTACATAACATAATAAATCAAATCGATTGCATCATTAATCAAACTCGTTACTAGGTAAAACGAACAATACAAAGTATTATTGCTCGCGAGATAAGTAATTCGTACAATCCGTGATATTTTATACAAATATTTTTACTTCCATGCATTGTGCACATTTTATAATCAAATACTTTTTGCCGCGCGTTATATTTATAGAAAGGCATCCACGACCCGGAGTTTTGCTCGCTAATAGTTAAGTTGAGTTGTATTTTTTTTTCTCCCAACGCAATGTTATATGAAAAAGAGAAAAGAAAAAGAAAAAAAAAACGAACCTAGAAGCAATTCCAATTAATATTCGAATTTAATACCACATCTGTCAGTCCGCGTACACACATAATCCGTTGCCCCCCACCCCCTCTCTTTGCTCCGTTTATTTCACCCATTCCCTCGGCTCGTGTTTTCATTCTAATTTTCTCTCGATTCGAATTTGTTATCAATACAATGGAAACGCAAACACGGCGAGTAGAAAGTGCTCCGTGTGAAACGAAAAACCCACGTGCCGGGAAGTTTAGCTGCAACGCTGTTCCTGGCAAAACATCCCCCAGGCGGAACCTCGCTGGAGCTGTGAGAGAAAATCGATTGCACGTGTTTAACCTTGATGGACTTCCCTCTTCTCTTCACGTATTCTGATCTGCGGACGTATATGAATTTCATTCGAACCCGCGTAATTATAAAACATTATAAACGCGACGGCTCGTTCGACGTCGTTGAATGTTTGAGCCGAAAGCGTTCGAGGTGGAAAAGGTCCGGGGAATTAGATTATGGTTGGACAAAGGTCAACGACGAGCGTTAATCGAGCTTCGAGTGCCGATGGAAAGCGCGGATGGACGGGGCTTCGGTTTAATTGTTCGTTTCGTTGGTTTGTTTTTGCGTTGCGTTTTCCCGGTCGATCCTTGGGCGATTCGTTGCAAAACGCACGAAACGGCGCCGTTGCGTTCGAAATTCCGGGATCCGACGGGTCAAAGGCAATCGACTTGTTTGGCGCTGCGATATCGCAATGGTAATTTCTTTTTCACGGCCGCTTAACTTGGCAGGCCGTTGCTGTTATAATTGAGGTGTTGGACGGATATAAGCGTCGAAGTTGCGATTTGTTCGAATTCTATATTTAAAGCTCGAATCGCGTGAACAATCGCGGCCATTTATAGCGTTTAAGTAGTAATAAGGTTTATACGGTGAGATGAGTAAGCGGTACTTTCAATCGTCAAAAATTCAGTTTGTTGCACTCAGAATAAACTTGGTTTAAAAATGACGGGAACAAAATAAAAATCTAGTTAAAATTATCGAATTTAGAGTAAAAATTAGGGTTTTTTTTAATTTATTTAAAAATTAAAAATGTTTACCGTTTAGTTCATTTTTAACGAAACTTCTGTTTTGTTCTATAGTTATTGTGTATTTGATTATTTTTATTAAACCGACCAGTAATTTTGTCGACGAAAATTATGTCGCCGAATTGAATTAAACATCAAGAAATTGAATATCATTTGTTCCACATTTATCATATGGAATCGATACAATTTCTAATTCCGAAGATGTTATTATGCACGGAGAAAAATTATTATTAAAATCTCTCAATATAAATAGTAAAACTAGGATACTTTTGAAAATCTGATAAAAATTACTATATTGTATAGTAAAATAATCAATACACCTAATAATTAATTCAATTTATCTAGCATTTTTTATTATACGATATAATTATTTTTATCAGATTTGCAAGAGTATCCTAGTTTTACTATTTATATTGTGATATTTTAAATATAATTTTTCTCCGTGTACCAATTCATAACTGGTACACTGAGAGAAATTTTGTAGTAAAAATTAGCATGAATAATGGTAATTGAGCATTACGACTGAAAAATTATAATTTTTAACATGTTTTGTGTTAAAATTTTGGATAAAATATGTTAAAAATCTTA
>JABFQC010002485.1:0-16009 GCA_022817085.1 Psilanteris sp. ZL-2020
AAAATATATTATTCATTACTTCTTTCAATTTATTTACAATTTTGTTTATACTGTATCATTAATTAACTTGAATATAAGGCATAAAAATAATGATTATAAATTATTAAACAAATGCTATGTATTTTATTCAAATTTATAATCTTATTAATTGTTATTAATCTTATTAATCTTAAATTGTAATGTTCTTATTATACATAATCAAAATTTTAAGTTTTTTCTACAGAATTTGACTATCTTCAAAGCTGAACTTCTTGAATCACTATTTTTGCTAAATTAAATAATTAACCAAGCTGTTTTGCGCAGCCAAAATGTATGTTAATCAAATGCACAAATGAATTCGGCTTACAAGTATCCATTGCAACGAATCAATTCCAGGTCTATAGCAGGAATATATTTTTATCTCTGAATTGTTACTTTAACTAGAACCATTAATCAAAAGGAATAACTATTATCAATTAATGAAGATGAACGTGTTCATTAAACCCATCTCATTTGAAGGTTTTTTTCTTTCTTTTTTGTGTATATATGTATAGCAAAACTCACCTTTTAGAAAACAATTCATACTTTATGATTAAATTGATGCTGAATTTTCAACTTGAATGTATTGATTATTCTATGGAAGGTTAACTATAATTGCAGCAACAGTTACCAGTTAATATGTGCAATGAACAAAGTACAACAACAACATTAAAGTGCTTGCTCAAACCTGGATGCGAATTCTGATCTGCTTCCTTTTACATTTAAATCGTATTTCAAATTTGAATGACTGACAATTGGCCAGACGAGCGCTTCTTAAAAAGATCATGCATTTACTTCGGGTAACAGATGGTGGTTGGCATCAAAGTTAGGTCAGCTTTGAAATTTGATAATGGATTAATTTCTGCAGTGTAATCCCTCTGAAGACAGTTATTTATGAGAAATGAGAATTAATGTATTGGCATAAAACAAAAAAAGTATTCTTCGTCGGATAATAAATTATTTCAAATGATGAATTATCAATTGCAATTTTTATACTGCAACGACTAGTGTCAAATCATGACTGACAATATTTTACAACAAAATGGAATTGTTCTTGTTATTACATCAGTACGTTATTAGCATATTGCCAATTGTTTTGTCAAGCATCTGATCAAGGAAGAAGGAAATTGTTTGGGTACACTTTAGAAATGAAACATATAGCGCCATCTTTGCAGATAAAATCGATAAGAAAACGTACACGCGTAGTTTGTGGTCATTGTCGTGCGTTATACACCGTCTTGAGGGCAAAAAATTCCAGATAGCTTTATAGGATAGAAACAATCCAAGGTTGTGATTACAAACTATTTTTCTTCATTTAATTCAAACCTTTCACTGCAACTAATTATGAAAACGCTTATTCTTTAGGTCATCGATCAGCATCCAGAGATAATTCATTCGAGTCCAAAATTGAGACACCTTGACAAGCATTATGGACGTTGTTTTAGTGTCGTTCGGATTGATTCATCGAATATATCATTGTTTTTAATTATTTTGACTAATCTTGATATAAATGAATAAATTAATTCACGGTAAATATTACAAGGCTTGATAAGAATTCAAAGCAAATGATCGAAACGTCGCAGTAATTGTCATAAGAAAAATTTATAATTGAAAAAAATTTGAATAAATTTTTATAAATCATGATAAATAATTGATATTTGGAGTCTGTATTAGAATAAAATGAAATTCGAAGAACTATTTATTGAATTATACACTCATATTGAATTAATCGTCAGTGTACCATAATATACATCAGATGTTATGTATTATACAGATCTGTCAAAGAGCGTCATAAATAATAATTTAATAATTTCTAATACTGAATTTATAAAAATATAAAAAAGAACCATTATATTCGTAGTGAATTAGACGTATTAAAGAACAAAAAGCGGATCATTAAAAGATACTAAATGTTATGAAGAAAAAGAGAAAGTTTAAAAAAGTACCAAAATTTCTACGCGACTAATGTTTTGTGTTGAAAAGTTTGATTGGATTGGGAACCAATGGTTCTTTTCTGCATGACATTGTATATTCTGTGTTTATACAGATATATATATATATAGTCAAGATGATCAGAAAATGTTTTTAAAACTAGCCAGTTTTTGTCAGGAATATTTGAACTTCGCAAATGTTGCATTATATCATAATACTAAAACTGTGACAACAAATGTGAAAATACTAAAACAAACTTGCGAGGCCGGTCGGCACTAAAGATTTAAGCTTTATCTCTTGGAGTTATTGTTCGTCTAGAACACCTGGTAACAAGGTGACCAATGCAATCCAACTAATGCTCGAATAATTTATAGTTCGTATTTTGATGTGTATCTGAATTAGTATTCAAATTTATTGACGTGGTTTTAGAAATCGATACGTGGCGTGGAAGCTGCTTGCGTTTTCTAACAAATTATGACTTTGGCTGGATTCTTGTGCGCAGTTATTTCACGAAGAGTAATCCTGCAAATATAAAAAATCAAACGCGTATAATGTGATAGCCTAATTAGAATGTGAGATTGGAGTTAAAGGAGCAAAACTGACGTTTTTTCAAATGATCTTATTTGATGACCGTCCGAACTGTCTTTTGAGAATGTTCACTCATTTGTTAAAAAATGTCTTTCGCATAGGTGGCAGTGTTTGTCATGAGATTCAAATTAAATTATGCAAATGCTACAAGCGACGCATCTTCATTTCAGAGCATAACTAAGCAATTCTTGCCAAACAGTCGAGCAATGCTAATAAAAGAAAAAGACGACTTTATACAGGAATCATCTTAAATAATAGATTATATTTTTATGAAAAAAAGAAAAAGAACAAGTCATTTCTGCAATAATTGTTCGTTATTTTCTTTCATCGACCCTACAGGACAATTTAATCATGTGTAATTGTTATAAAAGATCTAATTAGGTATGTAATTAAAATATAGAATTTAAAAATATATATATGATTTACAGTATTATTGTATACAATTAATGTATCTTATTGTATTATTTGTAGATTTAATAATAACTTTATCTAATGCATTCACTATTAATACACAGCTAGAAGACTTTTACACATGATAACAGTTTTTGATAAAGCTAAAAGAACACGTTGTCGACCATGAAGTGTAGCTTTAAAATTTATCTGACTTACACGCCAGTATCCTTGTCTGAGCAATAAACAATATGCTACATTAGCATTTGAACATACTTTGCACTAGTAAATATTGTCACAATGAACATTAATTTCTTACTTACCACCTAATGGATAAACAAATCCTATTAATCTGTACTTGATACGAAATTGTAAAATAAAAACTCATATCGTTGAAATTCCAACTACTTGTGGTACTTAGTGAAAATATGCTCCTCGGTATACATTCATTCCATGCAATAATTGATATTGTTTTGAAAAATGTCAGTATTAATTTTGATCAATTTAGGATTTAAAATAACAGTGACCATGCAGGATTCTGCCAACTAAAATAAACTTATTAGTTTTTGTTTATCACCAACGTTTCCATTTGATGATATACGCAACTTGATTTCACTATCACATTTCATAGTTTTTTAATTTATAACAAAGTTTTAAAATGTCAATAAATATTGATTGAAATGAAATTTGAAAAACAGCCATAACAAACTGCTTAATTCAGCGTTGGGTTTAACTTTAAATTTAATCAATATACTTTTACATTTTTTTGTTCTGTTTTCTGACAAATAATGTTTTTAATAAAGGTAGACTGAAAAGTTTTATTGTTAAATTAAAAAGTGTGAACATTTCACGAAATCTATTTTAGATTGTTCTATGATAATCCTGTGTGGTTATTAGATTCGAATGAATAAATTACATGAAAGTTTAACTTAATATTTGAAAATAAATATGATAGGATTTATTCAAAAGACGATAAGAGGAGTAATCGAAATAGATTTTTATTTTATATTTTCATTATGTACAATATAGCAGTTATGTTCAAGTGTCGTTCGAGTTTAATTATGCTGAAGACCTTGATGGGTGGCGCAGCCGATACCTCGGTTATTGATCAAATTGTAGTTTCTTTTTTTGCATAGGTGCGGCAATGTGGTTTAATGTGTTATAATCAAATGTACTCTGCGTTTAACAATTTTAAAATTCATTTTAAAAGTGTCATTTGATTCTTATGCATAAAATTACTTTTTCATAAGTTTAAATATACTTTAAAAGTCTCATATTATATTTTGCAGCCAGCATTGATTCTTATTGTACTTAGGCGATTGTTTGGCAAAGTTTGAACTTGGTTTTTGTAATTTTATTCCATAAACAAGATAAAACCATTTATACATTACTTGCTTAAAAGAAACTCATCCAAATGCACACTATTAATGTCATATAACTCTGCAAAAAATGACACGAAATATTAAGCTCGCAATTACTAAAATACAATTATAATTTTTATCATTTTCGATTTTTTTACATTTCTGTTAATAAATATACATTTTTTCATGCAGTTAAATTTAATGCGGCTCCCGTGATGCATAAATTGCATTGTTTTGTACACTTGCAGGTTTGGAGTTAATCTTCAGTATGATGTATGAAAATTTGAGAAGCTAAATCATTTCAGTCACGATTTTCCTAACAGTTGAATTATATCCACGCCATTTTTTTCGACGTTCTCTCGTCAAACGCTGAAGACGAACCAAATAATTCTAAAAACTTGGCACAAATTCGCGTCTGATATGTACAGCAATGGCTGATACGGTTCTTATTTTGTTGCTCGACTGAATTAAATAAAATGCCATATTAAATCCGTTAATCCCCGTTAATTAAAATTTCAGTTTCATCTGCGTTCGAAAACTGATCACGATATTTTAATTCGTTATTAAACAAACGACAAAACATGCTTTTCGTTGTTCCGAAAGAAACGAGTCATTAGTCGTGTGGTGATTATGACTAAAACAAGATAATCCAATTTCGGAATATAAACCTTTGACCCCGAGTTTCGTTTCTACGTTTCGGATTTGAATAGACCTTCGTTCGTCGCAAAGACAGAAGAAAAGTGCTCAGTTTCAAGGCGTCTAAATCAATGTAGGACTCGGCTGAAATCAAAAATAAAATTAAACAAGAAATCTAAAAAAAAGAGGGAGCGAACGGCAGACGGAATGAGAAAGAGAAAGAGAGATAGAGAGAGAGAGAGCGCGCGAGAATAAGAGAGGGGGAGACGGACGGAGAAATAAAAAGAGAGAAAGGTAGAAAGGAAAAAGAAGTAGGCGTAAAAAAAAGGAAATGGCACTTTGAAGTTTCATCGACCCCATAGTTTGGCCAAGTCGACTATATCGATTAGGTAGCGCGGCAGTTTCTGCTCCAAGTCGTTGCGGAGTAGTGGCCGGAGGCGCGTACTGTGACCCACTTATGGTCACATATGATCGCGTGGCAAAACGATCTCGGAATTTATACGCAACTACGATTCGCGACACATTTGCAAAACAATTAAACGTCGCTCGCAAAACAGTCGGCTTGCCAGATATTTTGGCGACAAAATCGTAATAAAAAAATGCGCAGAATTGGCTTTAAAATAACTTTTTTTCAACTGTAATATATATACTTAGATATATGCATGCGTATAACGTGCTTGTACCGTAAATATAATATAAAATACGTTTAAATTCATTAAACCAGTCCCGATGCGTTTGCTCGTCAAAATCGGAGCAAAAGTCGAGCAACAGATCGCTACGAATCGCGTAGAACAGTGGCGACGGTAAAACGAAAAAGAAACGCATCGAGAGCTGACCCAGACTGCGCGCGGTTCGCCAGCAAGATCGGAGCAAATCAAGAGCATCGAATTGCTCTAAACTTGGCTGATTGGGACTCGCTCGCGATTCGCCGCGCTCCGGCGGCAAAATTGGAGCAAACGGCGAGCAACGGAACGCGGCGTTCCGCGGCCGCGCCCGACGGCTTTTGCGGACCAATTAAACGCGATTAGCGTTGATTCGCGGCTTCAATCGGCCGTGGCTTCAATGCCGAGCCAGGCACGATTCGACGAAACGGCCGTCGAGCGATCGCCGGCTCGCATTTGCATAATCAGCCAAAGGATACACGCGCGCGAACGAGAAGTAAACCGCGGCCGTCCGCGCCAGACGACAGGATGGCGAGCTCCAGAGAGGCTCGGCGTTGCCGAGCGACGGTGCTGCTCGAGCGTAACAGTTTTCGTATCTGGCACTCGCGAGCGCGATCCGATCTGGGGTAAAACGAGACACGCCGGCGTTGCGACGCGTGATCCGCTCAACTCGCTCCGATCGTTTACACCTGGGTTTAGGCTCGGCGCGCGCGACTAAGTCCCGACGTACGAATTCGGCCCGCATTTTGTCCCTTCGTTTTGCCACGCGCAATTGGAAACGCTCGAGCAACGCGCGGCGCGATATCAATAAGAAACGCGACTTTGCCTTTAACATCCGGTACCATATTGTCGATGAGTTTATGCTTGTTGCTTTATTAATGCATAATGGACTCCGCGTCTTAATTATGTTTCATTAATAAAATATTGACTGAGGGAAAACAAATTCGTATGTTTATTAGTCACTTCAAATAATATGATTGCGAGTATTGGATCTTGTGTACACTGACACAAATCATAGTCCTGCGAACTATAATATAATTGATTTAAGTATTTATCATAGTTGTGTACAGGGAACAAAATTTTATAGTCGAATGTATTACAGGGCATAGTAGACAAGTTTAGGTATCTCAACGATACTTATAGTTCATAGAACTATTTGATAAAATTCATTTCATCATGGTTCGTATTTATACGAACAATTACTTTATTTGTTTCAACTAAGCTATAGTTGGTGGTGTTCAAATTAACAATCAATGAAAATTGAACTTTAATTCTTGCAACTAAAAATTAATCAATTAAACTATATTTTGTAGTTAAATTCAAGGATGTTTTTATTTAAAGTTAAAAGGAGTTATTACTATACTAATCCCAGTTACCCAATGATAGGATTTGAACGCACGACCTCAGTTCCGAACGCAAAGCATTGACCACAAAGCTATTGAACTTTCGTGAAAATTAAAGAAATTTGTATATATTTTAGATTCACTTAAAACACGACGTTTATATGAATTAAATTCAATTTTCAAAAGAAATTTGAATAATTTATTGTGTAATAAAACCATCTACAGAATTAAATTCATTTAAAAAATACATCAACTATCTTTTAGAATTATATTAACAATATATAGACTAAAATCTCTAATGTGAAATCTCTTTAATGCGAATGAAATTACCTCTATAATGTGAACAAATCTTCTCCTCATTTTCTCCCACTCCATTCTAATTAAATGATATTGTATCGACAATATTTATAGATTATTAAACGTTTTTAATAATAATAATAAATTACAATTATTTTTGTGTTTTGAAATAATACAATTTCTATTAATATATTTGCTATTAAAATACATATTTTATATAAATATCTCATTTTATATAAATATCTCATTTTTATGACAGTTTATTATTAAAACTTTAATATTTTAATTTATAAATATTTATATAGTCCCGATATAATATCGTTTAAAAAATTTTTAAAATAATATGACTTTTTATAGAATTTTAGAGGGGATTTAGGGGAAAATTCACATTATAGAGGTTTTAGTATAATTTGTTATTCAGTTATTTAATAACTGTTTCCACAAAAAAATAATAATAATAATAGTTTTATTTACAAATACAGTTAACTAGGAATATTGTTGCTCACACTCATTGTTTCTCTGTCAGTGTACAAAGTTGATGACTGATCTTAGGTGTCCGTTGATGTCTAGTTATCAGATGACTTAAAGTGCAACAAATTCGGTTTAAAATGATGTAACCGAACGTATGTCTTAGAAGAAACGGAAAGAAATTTAATTTGCTGGCAAAATCAAGGCAATCGAGATATTGTTATTAATTGGTTTATTGATACGCATTTAAAGTATCTGGAGGCAAGTAGATGAAACTACTGAAGTTTTCGAATATAAATTTAAGATCAAATCATTTCATATCATTTTCAATACACAATTTAAAAGTATCTTTCAATCATCTTGCAAGTGCCAGCGTTCAATTTCATTGATTTATAGTGAGTGTCATCTACAAATAACAAAAATTTCACATTAAAGATAAATAATTCGGTATCGTTAATAAATAAATAAAATAACAAAGAACCAACGTGAAAACCCTTTAGTACTCTCGATATGCTACTACAATTTCTTCGGATATCTACCGTTTATATTTCACTAATTATAATCTGTTTAATAAATCATTTTTAATGCATTGAAAGATATTCCCAGTCAAGTCGGACGTTTGTATTGCACTTTTTTCATAATGAATCACTGAAACAAATGTTTTATTAATTTTATGACTGAATCAATCGTATCAAACTAATAAAATGTGTGTTATTATTATTATTATTATTTATTTATTCATATATAATTTACACAAACAAAACGCGTGTGGTATAAAATGTAGTGTTAAATAATTATTTTTTGTTCACAAAAAAGCTAACGGTAATATTAATAAGAATATATAAACGTCATTAGTAATCATAAATATTTGTAGGTGTAAATTTCACTATTTCACAATATTTCAAAGCGTATGCAAGTCCAAATCAGTTTCATTGATCTTATATATGTATACCTATTATAGGATTATATTATACATGTAATTTGTGTTAAAATGTATTTCTTTGTCTAACTATAATCCTTTTGACGGTATTTTGAGTGACAAAAGTAATAGAAAATCTAAGTGGATCTACACTGAGAAAAAGTTCCCATAAAAATTGCTGTATTTTTAATTAATTTTACCATATGATCTGGAAACGCTGGCATAAAGAACATTTATGTAATTAATTATCAGTGATCTGTGTGAATTTATTAAAAGTATTAGAATTTTTCCCGTAAAGTATGGTAAAACTTTTCAGTTGCATAATATTTTTGTTCATAAATTCTATGAAATATTGCTAAATATTGTCTTTAGGTTTCATTTTTGATGAAACTTTTTTCTTAGTGAATATTTATTATACACAATTCATATTTACGTTTTTAAATTATAATAACGTAAAAAGAATGCGTGTCGTAATTTCGTTAATAATCTCGGTATCCGTTATTTTCTGGCTTTCTGCATTCGGTGTCGGGATTCGTCTGAAAAAATTGAACTTAATTAGATTATGAATATAAATACAAATTCAAAGTGATTCGGTTATTAAAACTATTAGGTAGCGAGCAAATTGGTGTCGGAATTGAAAAATTACACGAATTTACGCACCGGAATTAAAACAATTAAAACGTATCGTTGAAATGAAGACGGTTCAGGATTTAAATTTGTCGCTCAATTAGAGACGTAATTGTTTTCTGTTTTGTTATTATTTTTCATTTTAATTAGTGTATGGGTTTGTCGATGGTAATTAAGTCATTTGAATAAGAATAAATTGTAAATTGAACAAGATAGATTTATGGGATTGATGGAAAAAACGAAACGAACTTGTAACCAAATAATGAATTTGGAAATAATTTAATAAAGTTACGAAGAAATGAAATTGGATTGTTATGGCTTTCGGTTGAACCTTTTCAGGACGCTGGCACAATAGCTTCAGCTGACGGTACTTTAAGGAACGACGGATCAATTTTTTTCATCGTTTCACGGTTGCCAAATAAATTTATCTAACAATTATTAATCTTATACAAAACTAAACATCGCGGGTTGCTCCAATTGAATAACGATTTGATCACACAAAAGCGAGCATATTTCATTTGTAAACAAATTATTTCAGATTATTTCAATTTTTAATTAACAAAATTCAGTGGCAAAGTGAAAACGTGAAATGCACTTTTTCCATGACTCTGTTCTAGTATTAACATAAAACTCGACAAAAACGCCAACTTTGTATTCAAATTACGCCTGAATAATTCTCTAATTTCAAAATAACTTATGTGAAACGCATCGGTTGCGTGCATATTATTTTTCACGTCCTTTGCGGTGTCTTTCTGTTAACATTATGTTCTATAAAAGCCATACAAATTATATATACAACGGTGTTGGTATTACGGCAATAATTCAACGAGCAACGCTGCACGGGTATTAAACGTAAACCTCACTTCGAAACCTACAAAAAAAGAGAAACAGGAAATCACGATACCTCGCACGTCATCCTAAATCACAAACTGTCATCTTTTAGAATCAATCGACTCGAAGGAGTGTCCTCAAACGCGAGCATTTTCAAATGAAAAAAAAACTCGAAGACTTCAATCTGACGAAAAGTAGTTAGCAAATCAGTGGACCAGTCGTGCGTGACTTTGTTCAGCGCGTTAAAGTAAAATGTGAAAATACAAAAGTTTTAATTCGGTTAATTATAACTTTAATATTTATATTCTATATTCAATATTCTGTTTGTGATCAGAATTCGAACTTTGATGCTTGATGCAATTATGAAGAAAATGAAAATAATGCCCGTGTAAGAAAATAAATATTATCTTTAATTTCAAATAATCTTATCAAATGGCAACTATAGCGTTTCGTTCCTCGACTATCCAGAGACTCATTAGCGGGGCTTTTGGTTAGTTATGTTTCTCCAGACGTCGGTCAAAAAATTAACTCCTTTTCGGGAAAAATATCGTAGAATATATATATATATATAAATCAATGAATTATAATAAATTATAATTTTACCTTCATGCGTTACATTGACAAATAATATTCAGAAACAGTATTCCACATGCGCATGAGGAACCGTTAGGTACCATAAAAGTACTGCCCGAAACGTCATAAGAAGAATTTATTAAAAAATTTCTTAGAGGTAGTTTTTTCAAAGAATCTTTCATTTAGTGCCTTTGAGTACTAAAACCTAAGATTCAAATAGAATATTATTTCTGAATATTTATACATTGAGAGAAATTTGGTAATAAAAATTAACAAGAATAATTTTAATTGAGCGTTATTGCTGGCGAATGATCATTTTAACATGTTTTGTATTAAAATATGCAATAAAATATGTTAAAAATGGTCCTTTGTCAGTCGTAATGCTAAACTATCACATGAAGAAAACGTATATTTAACATTTTACTATATATATACATTATATAGTAATTTTTATAGTATTTTCAAGTATATCCTACTTTTGATATGTTATATAGTGAATAGTTGGATATATGTTTTCTCAGTGTATAATTATATACGTGTATAGGAATAAAATTGATAACCCTGTAATATCTATCTTTCATAATGACTATACAGTTATAGTTGAAAATTGTCCATATATAAATGTATAACACATAAAATTTATATATATAAATAATAAAAAATGAATGCCTGAAACACATGTTTAAATGAAAATTAAAATGAAATAAAAAAAAGTTTTGAAATCTGATTCCATCTATTAAAGGATATGGTAAGATACGGAGTCATCAAAGGGATGCAAACGACCATAGAATATATATGTCTGACAGTGGCAGCAGTAAACATTCGAGAACCACGGTTTTTTGATATTCATAATTTATGTGCTTCTTAAAGTAGGCGTCAAGTGGAATACAGTTGTCGCGATAAATAAACCTGTCGTATGGAATATATAAGACAAAATCAACGCTCGGGTTTGTCCGAAACAACTCCATTGATGCGAACAAGGGCGACGGAACTTCCGGTCGGACCGAGCAGCAGTCGGTTTGGCACGGTATCGCAGAGCGTGCAATTTTCATATCGCACGGTCGATTCGTGTTGGCCGCTGTTAATAAAAAAGTGTCAATCCGAATACGTGCAATACACTCAGAGAGTATATTTATTCATTTTACGGAATTTTCAGTAAAGTGAGCCATAACTAAACAAAATTAGTTAGTCTACATTGAGAAAAAATATATAATAAAAATTAGTATTTATATAATAACTTAGGGACAATATAGTAATTTATATAACAGAAATAAAGTAAATTCAATCAATATATTACTATTGTCAACTATTTTATATGATAAAATTCACTATATTTGCACACTTGTCCCTAAGTTTTATATAAATAGTAACTTTTATTATATATTTTTTCTCAGTGTACATGTAGAAAAAAGTTACATTATAAAATACCATACTTGTAGCTTTATACACTGAGGGAAATTTGGTAGTAAAAATTAGCATGAATAATGGTAATTGAGCATTACGGCAGAATAATGATAATTTTTAACATGTTTTGTGTTAAATTTTTGAATAAAATATGTTAAAAATGTTACATATAACACAAAAAGTGTTAAAAATTAACACGAAACACGTTTAAAATTATTATTTTAAGTCGTAATGCTCAATTCACATAATTCGTGCTAATTTTTACTATCAAATTGCTCTCAGTGGAAAGATATGATGATTAGAATTATGGAAATTAATATACTTTATAGAAAGTTGTCTTATAAAATACGGCTAATTTATCGAGAAGATTTTGTATTGTACACCGAGAGAAATAAATGACGAAAAATTACTATTTATTTCATTAATTTGGAATCATAAGAGAAAAATCAAAATATTTACTATTTTTAAAAGTAATATATTATGATAAAGCAGTATTCTTCGATGTAAAAATTTACTCGTTCCTTTTAAAAACAGTAAATATTATTCTTTTTCTCTTATGATTCCAAATTAAGGAAAGAAATGGTCATTCGTCGTCATTTATTTCTCTCGGTGTACATAACTTAAAATATTAGTTATTTTCACCAAAACTCAATTTAGCAGTTAAATTAACTGAATTTGATGGTTATGATATTGGTTTAACTGAACGATTACCAAGTAATTTTTGCGCAGTGCAGAATGTCGTTAGCGCACCCAAACAAAAGCCTTCACACCAGGGATGCGATATCGTAATGGGAGCTGCGCGAAATCCGATTGAATCCAATTGAATTATTATCCGCTCGAGATCGACTGGACCAAAATCAGCGGTGTCGCATTTGAGTTGCGCGAAGTCGCTCGGTCAGGCTGCACGGCCGAAAACGGTGGAAAACCGACGACGTCGAAGGTTACGCAACCGTCAACGAATGACAATTAGATTTTGCGTCAAACGCACCACGCTCTAGCCACTCGAGCGTTTATATCATCGGGTTATCAAGCCCGGCAAATGTTTTGCTTGGTTATCGCAATTAATATCGAATAAAGATAATAGACGGGAAGGACGTGGCTCATTGTCGCGGGTAAACAAAAAGTCAAGATCAAAAGCGCGCGAACGGCGTTTTGCGTTTTACGGCCAAGCGGGCGCGAGGTTCGATTCCGATTGCCGATTTCAGGCTGCGAGCTATCTTTAGGCCGCGGCTCGGTTCAATAATCAATCCTACGCTGCCGAAATGCGCGACCAATGTGCACATGACACGAGCGATGCAAAAGTTTGCGCGCCGAGATAACGCGCTCGTGTACACAGCACGCTCGGAGAAAACATATTTTCGGTTTATTCAACGGAGTCGTAACCGAGAAATTTAGTTAGTCCGACTGAAAAAATCAGCTACGCGCCAGCCAACTATAACTATATGACATTTGAAGCACCGTGCAGAGGAAACTCAGTCAATTTTACGCAATTTTTCACTGAATTATTATATTTATTTCATTATTATTATTATTATTATAAATTATTTTTTCTTGGTGCAGAGTGAACAAGTATCTCAACTTGTTATATATACATGAAAATACTATAAAAATTATTACACTCTGAGAAAAAAAACGCGTACAATTTACTAGATTATCTATTAATGTCAGAATATGGAATAGAATCTGTCTAATTTTCTTATAATTTTAGAAACAAATATTATACACTTTTTAATTTTTACATATATACATGTATTTTTTACCAGACTCCTAATAAGAAGTAAAAAGGTATATAGTATTTGTTCCTACGGACAAAAGAAATTTCACACATTCTATTATATATTAACATTATCGAACATATAATCTATTAAATTGTACTACGTTTTTTTCTCAGTGTATATAATTTATTGAACTTTTGAATGCGCACAATATTACATTCAATTTATATAGACAATTTGAATACATGATATAGACATTTTTATAATATTTTCATGTATATTCCACTTTTGATATATAGTAAAATGTTAAACATATGTTTTTCCGTGTACAGTCAGAAAAATTAAACGTAGAAAATTGCTGTTTATAATAGCATTATAATAAAAAATAGAAGGAAACTTTGGTATGAAAAACTGTATTTTTACAAGGAAAACCAGTAATTTTTGGGTTTTTACTTTAATATGTCCAAATTAGTATTATAAACAGCAATTTTCTACGTTTAATTTTTCTCAGTAAACGGCAATTAATTTGCCATTATTTTTGGTTCCAAAATTAATAAACGTAAACCTGCGACACAATTCAATCGTAACATTTAGGTAGTAAGAAACTGAGTGGTAAAATCTTGCAACCAAAATAGTAAACTAATGCGCAATCGTGTTGCGCATATACTGTGCTTTTCAAGCGTCGAGCTTCTATTCTTTCAGTCATATTAGTCGAATGATCGCTTTAGCAATTTAACAGAAATTTACGTATAACCATACGCAAAAGGTCGTTGTTTATATGTATATGTAATGTTAAAATTAAACAAATAATAAAAAGTTATTCTGCGAGAAACTGCGGGTACTGTTTTCATATAAATGTAATGCAAAATTTAATTAATATAAATAAAGTGCTTAATTTCATCTAGAAATGGGTATTTATTTTTAATTTATAAAATATATAAATAATTTAATTTCGTGATTTCAATTGTACGTTTACAATCAATTGTAAATATACGTTTTAAAATATGTTTTTGCTAATAAATATGGTTTAACAAAATAAAAAAGAAAATTTGTTGTATAAATGAAAACAAGTATGGAGGATTTATTCAGGGATCATAGTTAAGTATATATTTTTGATTATTAATGAATATTTTACTGTAAAAACGTACAGTAGCATGCGTTATCCGCCATCGTTGCGGGCATGTTTCGCAAAAGTAACTCTTATGTGTATTTAATTACGCTCAAAGTTTTGGTTGAAATAAAAAATAAACTAAATGCAAATAAAACGAAATAACTTACACAACGAAAAACAGTGCAAATTCTGTTTACTGTGAAAATCAGAATGTTACTGATTCAAATATATAAATTTAAAAAGTCGTCAACAATTTTTGCAATAATCATAACCTCGAATTATATTAATTTCAATATTGTTAATGTAAACAGAAACATTTTTTTAGTTATATCTATTTTAATTTTACGCGATTTAGTTCCTTTATTGTCATTAATTGGAGCTCCGCTTATGAAATTGCATATTCAATTCAATGATTAAACAAATAAATAATTTAACTACAGAAATAATTAGTTTACCTAATTTAAATTAACGGCTCATTCTTGTTTATATGATACGTTAATACGAAAAGTTTGTGCACTTACATTAATCAACAAATTAACTATCACGATGAATGTTAAAATCAGAATTTTGTATATTAAAAAATCTTGAAATTGAGACATTATTATGAAAGGCATGACTAATATTTTTGTTATTTATTATCAATAAATTATTAATATATTATTATTGAAATAAATATAATTATAATTTAAATAACAGTAATTTGATGACGACAAATTTCGCGCTATTGTAGTTTGGAATTTGGTTATTTTGTCGCATTTTATGATATATACACGGAGAAACAAGTATAGCGTAAAATTACTATACTTTATGATAAAGCTGTCAAAAATGACAAGTATCTGCAGTTTTCCAGTATATTATATAATTGTTTAACGTTTTATTTGGTTAATTAGTCATTCCATATAATAAAATTATTATACGTATGGTAAAAATAATCACAGAGAAATATTATGATATTTTAGAAATCATTGATATACAAGTCGAAAAAATTATATTAGAATATCATTAAATTTTCCAGACAGTATGGTAAAATGTCATTGAAGGTTAGTTTGGCGTTTAAATCAGTTAACCTCATCATCGTAGGTAGTGCAATAGTTTGCCACTAAGCGGCGCAATTATATGAATGTATATCTCGAA
>JABFQC010002486.1:0-16003 GCA_022817085.1 Psilanteris sp. ZL-2020
GCGTTATATGGAGCATTATGCAAATTCATATAAAATGTGTTAACTGCATTTCGTGGTAAAAGCTCTAGTATAAATCAATTATTTTCACGGTATCGATTGCATACATTCTGCGCCTTCGCCTAATAAGTTATTACTTTTTAATAGAATTCCAAATAGTGATTTGCAATTACATAATATCGCTGTTGAATATATAAAGCGGTTCTGTTTTAAAATTGAAAATTATAATTTATGATTGACACTTCGAACGGTCGCAATTATGCGCGCGTTTACATATGAAATAATGGTCGGGTTTTGAAGCCCACCGTTGACAACTATTTGCCAATAATTGTTTGTTTCTAATTTTAAGCCGAGCAAAGTTACGCAACGCGCCGAATCGACGTCAATCGACTTCGCGAATTAACAAAAACCGAGTCTAAGGTCGATCGGCGAGCACACTTCCCGTCACGAAACCGATCAAACGTTCACGAATCGGGTCCGTGACGAGGTGTCAATGCGCAACATTTTCTATATATACTCATTGTGCATCGATCGCCGCGCCGACCGTAAGGATCCCCTCGGGGGGAAAGCCGCGGCCTTGTGTCTTGGCCCGATCGAAAAAGTTATGCCTAGGACGCACGAATTACAAATCGCACTTTATAAAATGGTGTAATGCGTGATCAGCAAATGCTCAGGAGGGGCGAGCAGACGTCGACGTCGTCGAAGATCGCGACTACTTTCTCTCTATCGTACATTGGTGCGGGTTCGAGTTCCGTTGTGGTCGAGAACATTCAGTGCCGAGTTTTTACCTAAGAAACAACCGCTTTCTGTGCCGAGAGGCGAATGTGATATTTGGTAAGTGCTCGACGGGGAAACATACGCATTTTCTTGGGCACAACAGGTGCTATTAAAGTAACGCAATAAACAGTGATAACGCAGTGCTCGGCGCAGTTCCGATACGCCCGATCTCAAATCCGATCCGTCCGATTCGTAATTACGGTACAGCCGCGTTTCGGTTTACGTAACAAGCGGCGCCTCGAAACCACGCGCGGTTTTGTTTCGCAACGCCGAAAACTTTCTTTCCTTCGTCGGTAGCTTTTTGCTTTCGTCGGGCAGCGTTTCGCGAAAAGCACGCGACGCCTTCGCTCGTTGTCAAAATCGACGAACTTATGGTTTGCTAACAATCCACGCGACAACGAATCATGGACCGCTGACGAACCGCTAATCCTGTTGCTTTTTCAGCAAAAATGCGTCCGGCCGTCATTTTTGTGCTTTTAACTTGTATCATAACATTGACGCAAGTAACGGCGGCGCCTAGACCGCAAGAGCCTGCTTTTGAATTGCCTGTGCAACTCGTAGGTTTCCCTGTCATTATAGCTGCAGTGCGGATTACGAACTTCGTGAAGAAGCTCGCTTATTCGTTAAATCCTCGTAAGTAATTTGAATTATCACCGCACCAATCCGGTCTGCCTTTTTAACACCGAGTTTTGTATATAGCTTTAATAACTCGATCGCCAAAATTATATGTTTATATATATAAGTTAATGAATTTTATCGTACGTGAGGTGGTCCAATTGAATTGAATCGCCATGCAGTTGGATCATGCGTTATTAATAGAATTAATCCTAAATGATTTCTACGAATTATGACCAACAACATTCATTTGCATATTCTTATCATAATCCAAAAGCATTATCGGCATGCTAATTTTGATCGGTTTAAGACGAGAAAAAAAACATTCGACAAACTTTGGACGCAGAATCATGGTGACACGTATATTTATATACAAATTTAACGGAACTCCAATGTCTAATGTCCAACTCGCGCGCGCTGATTTGGAGGACGGAGCGTCGGTTTGGATGGAAAGTATCCGCAGGAGCTACAGTTGCGCTCGCGAAACTTGGCCAATCATAACGAGTGCGCGTACGATAATGTCATTAAGTTATATATGAATAATTGGCGGTCAAAGATCTCCGTGTCAAGATGATCGAGAGTCTCGTTTTAGCGCTGAATAGGAAACGGTGCGTCGAAAGCGAAAGTGTTCTACTTTGGACGAGCCTTCAATAACGAGTTGATATGGTGTAACTAATGACATAATTGTTTTACAAACTACACCGACCTTGTCGTTCTTTGCGTTTCAACTTGCGGAGAAATAGAAAATGCACCACTTATTTCCATAATTGACACTTTCGTCTGCCCCGTCACATGGCGTTTTTACGAGACTCTAATTACTTAACCTAGCGGAAATTATTATTTCTTATAATTGCGCGTGCTTCGTTTCTTCTCTTCTGTTTCCAGAAACGTACATGAGCCGCACGAAAAGGTCGGACGAACTGTTGCCGGCCGAGGAAGTTCTGAACGCCGGCGAAATCGAGAAAAAGCTCGTAAATGAAATGGGCAATAACGTTTGCATCTTCGAAAGGGTCTGCTCTAGTTACGCGCAAAAATCAGCTGAGAGGAAAAGTCGACGAAGTGAAATGGACTGGAGTAATGTTTTCAGGTAAGAATGCGGCGCGCTTGGTTCGACTACGTAAACAAGGTTTTTTGGCCGTTTCATTCGGTTAAAGTTGGACCCGGGTATTTTGACTTGTTAATTGGCGGCTAATTTAAACGTTGACATTTGACACAATTGACGGAACGATTTAAAAATTAACGCGGAATTAACGGACTGGTTAATCGATCAGAAAATCGAGTTTGAGATTTAAGAGACTGTGAATTAGCCGAACGGAGGTATAAGGGATATTTCGATCGCGGACAAACGAGTACGCGATTTATTGAAATTGCTATGGTATTGCAGTAAAAGTAGATCAAATAAGTAGGCTTTTCTAGAGACCTGTAATTTCTGTAAGTAGAACTCTGTAAAAACTAAAACAATACGACTCTGACAACCTTCAATGAAAAACACATTATTTATTGTTTTAATTAATGGAAAAAACGTTACAAGACATACTAATTATAGTAAAAGAATTTTTTTTCGAGGTTTATATATGATGGAATGGGGTTTGCTTAAAAAACAAATTCTAATATATAGACGAGTGCATTTTAATTAAAAGGAAAGTAAACAATTTCTTGTTAGTCGAGTTTGTACGAATAAATATATGATTTCAAGGTATTACTTTTAACATGTTTACAACATTTTTGTTGTTCTTATATTTGATGGTTTTAATAATGATATTCATATTTTTATTTAAATAATTAATATTCATAACTATGTCGTACATATTTAATCATTCAAACAGTTGGAAGCATGCGGTTTTTACAAGGAATTTGTGTTATGTATAAATTATTATGATGTACAGATATATAATTATTATCTCTATTTTGATATTCATATAATAATTATTTTCAATATTCAATTATATTTATATTAATGATGAAAAATACTTTTACGACCATAGAAAGGAATTTATATATAATATGTATTCATTTCTATGTTTTACATAAAAAAAAGTAATCAAATATCTAACAAAGTAATGTAAAATTTCCAAAGCCATATGTAATGTTTGCGTTGAACATTTTCCCGTGTATTTAAAATTTAGAAAATTATAATAAATAGAAATAGATTCTTAAAATATCTTATTATTATATTAATAAAAGAAATCTAAAAATTTAACATAAGACGATAAATCTTAAACTTTATGTCTATAATTTCTAATTGAAATATTGTTTTTTTCCATGAATTACTGTGTTTTTAATAATACTCTGTTAAAATTAAATTTTTGAATGGGACTTTTTTCTTCGTGTAAAATTTATAAACAATTTAAACACCATAAAAATTATAGATCATTGTTATATTAAAAATGAATTTCTGTATCATGTTTGTCAAATATATAATTTGTTATTGATAGTATTATTATTCAAAAAACAATATATCGTTTAAACTCGTCATTTTATGCAATAGAAATAAACTCTTTATTTTTTAGAAATACGCAGATTAATCAAAACTCAAGTTATTTATAAATTACTAAGATTATGAATAATTAGTCCAATCTGATATTCTACGAGTACTTCTTCGTAATAAGAGAAAATCACTAAGCTTCAATGCTTTAATTCCAAATGCATTTTCTTGTTACTTCTTCTTAACTGACCTTACGACCCTTAATATGCCAGAAACCTCTTTAAATCCCAATCAACAAACCATTTGGAATCTATATGTTGAGTCTTAAAGTACCTTCGTCTTATCTTCAATCAGAGTTAAGCACAAAATAATTATCTTAATTTATATAATAATAGAAAAGTACAACTTTCTGTTACTTTGTTCTACAATTATTTTTAATTATTTACGAAATAATACGAAGGTAATATAAGACATAATTAGATTTAAATATCTCAAAAAGTATTAATATTTATTAATTTGATACTTATAAACATAAATATAAAATACTGTTCTTGATGATTTAAATTTATTTTCATATAACTTATAAATTTCATAGTAAAATTTATTTAACTAATTAAATTTTAATTTCAGCGAATATAAATCCTCGCCCGATCCGTCAAAGGAAAACTACTTATTAAGCGTGTTCTTAGGAGATATTGTAGGCAGTCCTCAACTATGTCGACAGTTGGCGAAAAGAGGAAGAGCATGTGAAGACTATGAGGCCGTGGAATAGCGTATTTCTGAAAAGCTGACTGAATAATGAAAACAAATGAATAATTTAAAACCTTACATAATAATTGTAAATATACCTTCTTTAAGGCACTGAATAACTTAAACTCTTGTAAAAGATAATACTGTAGTGGAATCTTCTCTAATATTTCTAATATCTGAATAATGGAAGATTAAGATATTATTAAAATTCAAGAATCCACATTATCGACAACTTCACAACTGTTTTATTGACAAACAAAGCATATATTTAAAATATAATGTATAATTTTACATATATCTTTTTTTGTATGCATACTTATTTAACAATTATTATGTTTCTTTTCAATTAATTCTTAATTAGTCGTGCTCAATTTATATGCATATTCTTTTAAAATAGGTTTAAAGTATATATGATAAATTAATATTTTGATGAATAATTTAATAAAATGTATATATAAAATTCTAACATATAAATAAGCAGATTAACATTTTTCGAGAAATTACTAAACAAAATAAATAATAATAATACTATTTATAGACAATTTAACTAAATATTAATTAGATTAAATATATTTTAGATCTGCATAATATATATACAATAGTACAAATTTGTTAAAATTATGTATATAAGTTAATTAACAAAATAAATGAAATGAATTACTGTGCGATTAATTAAGGATTCTAATATTATATTAATCAATTTTCAGAATGTGTATCTTGAACATATATAAAAAAAACTTATTTTGTTCTACGTTGTTCCATTGCGCAATTTTACATTACTTTTATTTTATATTAAAAATGTATGTATTATATATTAAAAATGTACTTTATAACTATGTTTCTCTACAATAAAATGCACTGTAAATATATATATATATATATAAATGCACTTGTGATATTATTTCTTTTACTATGGATACATATAATTCCTCTTTCAAAAAGTATAATTTTTGATATGTATATAATAACGAAAAAGTAATATGAGTAAAATGCGATATAAATTTATCATAAATTAAATAAATAAGCAATATTATAAATGGTTTTCAAATATTCTTTTTTTTTGTAATAATTTTAATTAAAATTGTCACTATTTTTCAAATTTCAATTGACTTCATAATTGTTTTTCATTATAATATTGTAGTGAAAATGTGAAAATAACAAAATTATTTATATATTTAATCGAATTATAAAATGTGTAAAACAGAATAAAATATTAATTTAAACATTGTGCTAATAGTGTATTATTTATAATAATATTTATTATTTATTATAAATTTTATTTAATTCTTAAAATTAATAGACAATATCAATAACATAAATTTTTCGATTGTTTATTTTGTGAACATATTCCGAGTATTCTCTAATTAAACACTTCGTATTAAATATTAGAAAAAATATTGTAATTTTGTAATATTTTTAAAACGCGTAAATGAGTTTCACTAGTTAAAGAGTTTTGAAAGATATTTAATGCGGAAAATGTTTTCAAAGAAAAAAAGAATTCAATATGAAATATTATACATTTTACAATAAGAAGCCATGGATAAAAAAGATACATTTTATACAAAATTTAAAAGTTTAGTTAACATTTGAACATCGTCATCATTATAAAATTAATGTAACGTTAAATTGAAAAAAAAATATATTACAATTAAATAAATATATAAAAACCACACTGCTTTTACTAAGAAGCATACATTTTAATATTATGACTAAATTATTTGTAAATTAATTTACTTTTCATGAAGTTAAACTTATATAGCATTATGAGAAAAAGTATTCTAAAGAAAATTAAAGTTTCTAACTGAAATGTTCGAAAGGTTAAGTGATAAAAGATTTTAAATCTATTGAAAAACTTAGTGAAATGCGTTTATCTACTTAAAGTGATTGAATTTTTCCGTCGCGGAACATTGCAATAGGAATTGTTATTCGCTTGTATTAAATTTGAAAAATGTAGATCATATTTATATAAATAGTTTAATAAATATTACATCTAGGATGTACTATTTGCAACAATTTACGTTTTGATATTTTTCAAATAAACATTAATATATTAAGCGATGAAGATTAATTAAACTTAGTTCAGAGAATTCAATACAATTAAAAAGGAATTAGTACACTGAGAAAAATTTCTACTAAAAATTACTGTGCCAAAGCAGTACTTCGATGTCAACAAAGAATGATTACCGTTAAATCACAGCAAAAAATATAAAGAAATCGATACAATGTTTACGATATTTTGTGGTAATTTTTATGTGTTGACAAACATCGCATCAGAATACTATTTTTAGCACAGTAATTTTTAATACACATTTTTCTCAGTGTATATAATTTTATAATTCATATTTTTTTTGGTTATATAACCAAAAACAATTTTCTATTCTAGCTATTAAATATTGACTATTGAAAAATGAAAGTATATTAAATAAAAATTTACATTATAAATATAGATCTGTTTTAATGTTTGAATTATATATTATTTCAAAATTATATGTATAACAACAGGATATTAAATTTCTTTTTAAATATATTTCACGCAGTTTACCATACATATAAGAATACAAACATTTAATACAATATTAGTTATGTAAATGTGATTAAATAAAAAGTTCAGCATTTCTGAAGCAAAACATTTACTCTACGTTTTATCTAAGAGAATAGGTACAAAAAACGAAATAAAAGAAAGCAACATATTAAAATTTGGAAAAACTACAATGTAACTTGTGGCTGGTTTCTTTTTTAGTATGCCCGACGATGGCCGACCATTTGTAAATACAATCCGAAACCGATTTCGAAAGTGCGAATACTGTGACACTTATCTTTACGACCACATGTATACGTCGGGCCATTTCTTCGGGAACGCTCGTCATAGAAAGAAAGAGAGTGACGGCGCCGTGCCCACGCTTTTCATCTGGGTTTCAGTACGCCTAACTTCGTAGATTAGTTTTGAAGAATCCTTTCGAGCAGCGGCAACTTAATACGCGACGTGAATTAAAACTCGTTCAATTAACTAATACGACAAATTCGGTACTTTATTGTCTGGCATTTGGCAAGAGTTGCAATTGCGGAGGTCGATTAATGGCAAACATGAATTTCGCGCGTGACCGAATTGCAAATACAGAACGCTGGTAAGCAGGTAATTAGGTCCGAGAAAGACTGCCGGGCTTTACGACCGAAGATAACCGGAACTCGGCGAAAAATTATTCGACGACAACGATTAGACGAATGCGAATTATGTAAGAACGGCGCCAGTCGAGACAATATACGCATAACGAAAATGTCGATTGCTGGGATATCTGCGGAATTATTATTCGTCTCCCTTTTAGCGGGGACACTTGGAATGTGCCTGGCTTCGTTGCCTAATGGAGATCAAGGAGATTTTCTCAAATTGCACTCCTGCCAGTTTGACTCGGAGAACCAAATTTACAATCAGACCGATCTTTTACGGTGAGAATTTCTTTCGTAATTATAACGTAAAAACCTAGTCTGCGATTGTGTTTAAAATTTATTTTATGAATTCCGTTCGTGTTATCAGATAACACTTTGCTTTAAACTTACTTCAAGTTGGGTAAAATATGCTTTAAAATTTTGTCATTCGCTACATGCAATTATAAGTCCCGACTGGATTACTATTTGTCGAAACGAGTATTATTCTTCTAGAAGATGTTAATAATTCAATTTTATTTATAACAAATGAATATTCCGTGTACATTTTTTGAATTATCCGCGCGTTGTTTGAAAGTTGGCTCCTTCACAGGTGTCTGGATGAATTAACAATAAACGCGATAAACCTGCAAGGAAGTTCGAGATCAGTTTTTGACAAATTCGCTATATATTCTTCAGACGTTGAAGACTATCCTATTAAAAATGATAAGGATCTGACTCAATCATACGGTTATCAGGTAGATTTAAGAATCATAAATTGTAAATTGGATTAGGTAGTGAGGAACGGGATTAAGTGGATGGTTTTTTGGTGTCTTTCAATTTACCTTCCACTTGAACCCTTCTTCACGAATGAATTAGTTTTCTGAGTTAACTGAGAAAACTGCATGGTCTCTTGAATAATGTTTTTAATCTTTATGAAAATTCTTGATCCCCGAGCCATACAATCATGAGCTCCCGTCATACGGCAGGCCACCCACTCATTATCCGACCGCAGGAGCGGGATATTTGACTCCGCAGCAAGTTTTGCCTGGAGGATCCAGTTTAAGTCTGTTCAATGCGCTGACCTCGATTTCTCGCTACGATGACTTTAAATGTATTCCCCGTATACTCTGCGAAGTAGCAGCCGGAGTTATACCGAGTAGTGATGCCAGTTACACGCGATCTACCACGTCATCTTTGATACAACTTGGAAGAAATGCACTTGTTGGGTACAATTACACGTATTTTGTTTACGAATAACTAGAGCTAACAGAAACGAAGATTAAAAGCAAATTGTTTAATATTTATATTTTTTGTTATAGCAATTTTTTATCCTAAATTTAGGATATCTGCGATATTATTTTTGATAATATTTAAAGTAGTTACAAAGTATAAAAATAAGCATCAGTGTGTTTTAATTAAGTACAGTAATATCTTGAAAAGAAGTCTTTAATTGAGTCAATTGTGTTTTAACGCTAGATACTACAGGGTTTTAAATTAAGGTACTTTCATTATCCTTTATTTTGCAGAGTAGGTGTTTTGTATTCTAGGATAAACACTTGTCAAATACTATCATTACTATAAAGTATTGCTATACTGTAATTAAAATGTTTAATATTATCTTTTTTCGGTTTTCAGGCAAATTTAATAGTTAATAACAGTTAATGTTATTTAAATTACATTTAAGTAAATTATTTTTAATGTAATTAAAAAGATGTAAATTAGAATTTATTAATGCTTTTAATTATTTAAATGATAATTATGATATATTTTTGATGTATACAATTTTCCTGCAAATGATAATGATTAACTTTTCACTCACAATGTTTATCGACATTCCAGTTTACTAAACACATTCGATACTTCTGGAACGTTTCCATTACTGAATTTTGCCAAGGCAGCGATATTGGGATATAGCAACAGGGGAAACTCAAACACCTGTTACCGTGAATATTCCAAATGCCCTCGAAATCCCAGTGATCTTATTGACTATCTGAATAACTACAACGGTGGATTCTTTCAACTTTTTAAAGGCGTTGGATCTAACTACAAAAATATATACGGACCCGTGCTTCCAGAAAAACGAGGTACGATATTTAAATTTTTTTTTGGTATGTTGATTCCATTAACACGTTACAATTACAGTTATCAACGGTCATAAATTGTACACTGAAAATATAAACCCAATTACTTCAAGTGTAAATAACTTACATAAGAGTCAAATCAAATTTGTTAATAAACCATCTGGATATAATACGAAGGAAAATCAAATCGTTTCATTTTCACAACAACGTGTTCCTCAACGCTCGAAACCATTTTCATTTCCAAATGAGAGACTGCATAAAGAAACATCAAAGCGATCACCTAATCTCAAAACTAGAATCGTTTTCCCCGAGGTAAGCTTGATTTAATAAAGTTTGATATAATGCTGTCGGTTGGTTATTCTGATAATACTTAATTCATATTTTATAATCTTGCAGGATTCTCAATAAGATATGACGAATTGGTGGTATATTGCTGCAAAAATTGAGTGCTATATTTCGAATCAACCTAGTCATTTTTATCTCCCAATAGATTTTGAAAACGAGATCACTTTAACTTTGGAATTACCAGATGGATTTAAAACCAACATAAATGTGGCTTTCATGAAGCTCTTTTCGCTAACTTGCAAAAAACCTCTTTGCTGGAGTTATCCGAATGACTTCGCTTAAAGATCATTGGACTTGGAGAAGTTTGGCGCTGTGAAATCCGTAAAATTCTCCTGTCGGCCAATAAAGCAGACCTGAATTTGCGGATTTCTTATCATTATGATTGGATAGCGTGATTCTGAAAACAGCATTTTTTTGTAGAATTTACAACAGTAGACCGAGGCGGCTTTTTAATATTGAAATGCAACGTTATTTGTTAATTAATGATTATATATCTATCGACTGAACAAATCTTAGTTTAGCAAATTTAGTTTAAGAGAGACAGATCTGTTTATTTAGGGAAAGTTATGCATATCGCACTTTTAATTTTAATTAATATTCTTGTTATTATATATATTTGTTACAATAATAGTAATTTAAATATTAGTTCATAAGTAAGAATAATTTAAACTTATTATAAATGAACAAATAATGAAACCCCGTGTATAATGTATAACATATTTTAGTCCTTTAATTTTTTTTTAAATTTAAGTGCTTAATACATAATTTGGTTGGTGATTTACTTAAGAGAAATTACTAATGCTTAATCGGTAATTGTTAATGACAATTTGCAGTCGTTTATATTTAATATCTTTACAATGTAGACTATTTATTTATCATTAATTTATTTATACAGCTTTATTATATATAATGAAAAATATTTCTGTGATAATGGTATGTATGATAATTATTATTATTAATCATACCATATCACATACTATTACTCTGACCATAATAATTTTAATAATAATCTGACAATTTAAAATTTTGGTTTTTGCTAAATGTCTTTGTTATGAAGAAATCGTATATTACAATTACAGTTACTTGATTTGATTTATTTAAATCTATAATAATTTATTATACGTAAATATAACGTTTAATACCTACTAATAATATGTATTATGTTATTGTTACAATCTGTATATTTTTTTCATGGACTAATAAAATTAATAGAAAGTATTGAAAAATGTTTGAAATACCTATATATTTACATCTTGTGTTAATAATTACAAATAAAAATATTGATAAACACTCTGAATCATGACAACAATTCTACAATAAACTCCAGTCCAAATTTCGTTTAGTTTATAAAATTCAAAATTTCTTGTAAACAACCAAAATGATCCACAATAATATATATTCCACTTATATATTAAATTCCAATTTGGTTTCCAAATACACACACATAACAACTGCAAATTATTATAAATAATTGTTTGCAAAACGAAAACACCTGCTACGTTAATCACTATAACTAATTTGACCACATTCGGTGCTAACGACTTCACTAAAAGCATATTAGTCGTTTAAGTAGGTTTGACGTGACACGCGAGACTTTTATTGGAAGAGACGTCCCCGCATCCATTTAAGTATCAATGCACTTTATTGCATAATAACGTTCATTAGTCGTACGCGTTATAAATATTTTCCTCCGCCTTAATCACAATAAGCGGTTGTTAATAACTATCCCGACCGAATGATTAATTATTTATATTCTAATCGCAACGTCTAATTTCTCGAGGGATAATAAATTTTGACGCTTTTCATAGCGCGGCAATAATTTGAATGTTGAAATACTCGATAAAATGTATTCATAATGAACTGTCAGAGAATCTGGTGTAATAGGTTTATGCGTGTTTGCAACGCAAAACTTGTCTGCTACGTTGAAATGTAATGTCGGAATAAATTAATTGTAGGGACATAAAGACCATGTGTAATTTCATTATCCCACCCTTAGTTAGCCTTAACTCGCAGCTTCTGTTACGCTCTGAGGAAGGTCGCGCGGCACCTTCGCAAACGGAAACATCGTGAAACAGGCGCGCTTCGCATTCTCTGTACTCATCGACGTACACATGCCATTCTTCTTCTCCGGTACGCCCTTAAAGTAGAAAGCACCTTTGCATAATAATGCCGTGCGTCGTTCGCTCTATACCCCGTCGTTGTTATCATTACGTCTGATTGTCCTTCTAAATCGCGACTTGAAAAGACCGTGACGGATGTGCCGCACTAAAAACAACTCTCGCAATGTGCCTTTTACGAATTTAATGCAATATCACTTTATGCTCGTTAAATATTCATGTGTGGCGTACGATTATTTACATGCTGCAATAACTTGAGATGATACTTGTCTCGTACTTTGACGACGGCAATATTATCACGAGATGTATGATTTGCGAGGAACTTGTGTAACGCATCGTGTCATCATATTACAAATGTGTACTTAACACAGTTATGTTAGTTATTAGTTACTAATTGTTTCGCTTTAAAGCATACGTTTGTGTCGAGCGCTTATTTCAATAAATTCGCGAAACTATTTGTACAAAACGCCGTTTCGTCATCATTTTCTATTTGCTGTTGCCGTTTGTCCGTCTAATGCAACGCTTTGTGTGATATTTCAATGAGTATTTTTATAACACACGTTTATCAACAAATCACGCGAATGTTTGAAAGCAAGATAAACGTTTGATTCTGAACAATTTTACGTGAGAGCGAACTTATATCGACGTATCCTTTTGATGTTTACGGGCGGATTTACTCCTTTCCGTCTTACTAAAACTAACATCAGAAGAAATGTTCCGTTGATACTGTAATTCGGGACAAAATTGATTTCAGCGAACGCGCATTGTGTCTGGAGTAACTGTAGATTGAGTGCAACCAATCTCAGCCGCGCTGTCTGGAGATGAGGAGCAACGTGTCGGAGGAGTATCTAAAAGGATGATCGCTTCTGGGAATCAGGTAAGGTGGTAACATTACGTCGTCGACATTATCTTATCTCTTATGTCGGCGTCTAATCTTTCGTCAAACGAGCAACGTAACGCCTCAATATTAAGTGCGCGACGAACTTAATGGTTCTACGACGTCATATCCGACAGATTTCAACGCACAGGAGCGTTCCATTTCCAATTTCATTAATTTAGCAGGGCTTCCGCACGCAAAAATTCAAGTAACTGTGTTTCTCTGTTCGCGTAGTTATTACTACCATAAGCATAAAACATAATGTTTCGGCGAATAGTTAAACGAATATAAAGTAATAACGGTCTAAGACATTAGAAACTTTGTACTTTATTACTGTAATGAGTGTATATTGATGTTGCAGTACTAAAAATTGATATTAAGATAGGAAGGTTCTTCGTGTACTTAGGGAGTATTACTGTCGGAAAATGTTTGCGATTTACGACAATTTATACCAAGCAGTCTGATTTATGATGCTGCGTATGCAATGGTATGTACAAGAATTGCATTTCGTGTTGTCGGTAAATGTATTGATTGTGCTATTTTGTAATAAAGTCAATTTGTAAGTGTGTATATACGTGAAAAGAAATTCGATTCAAAATTAGCGCAAGGTGGAATTTAAAATAAAGTTTGACGATCCTCTGCAAGTAATATCAAACGTGTAGTTACGTTAAACTATTAGTTTGTTAAGAATACCTAAAATGAAGCAATTTTTTATAATTTCATTAAATAATAAGAATGAACTTTTACTGAATAATTCATTATTAATGAAACCGTTTTTTCTGTGCGTGTATTTGGTACAATAATAAATTACACCAAATATGTATAACTACAGTTTACAAAATTATAATTTTATAAACTCGCGTGATGTTTCAGCATTATATACATCAACCAATTATTTGCAAAACAATAAAGCTGAGATTACCACAATAAAATTCATTTAAAACATACATATCCCGTTACTATAATCATATAATGACAACAATAATTACACGAATCGCGTCGTGTACATTTAAATTATTTCATTTATTATAATTATTCATTTAGTCAACGTACTTCAATTATTACTTATTATTATACGTACTCGAAGGATACTTATTTTTAATAATTATTCCACCAAATGCCACAATCCTGAATTACATTATATATCACCAATGAATTAGTTTTATTTAACACACATTTAATTTACATACATCTATTAATTTTGATCAACTTCTTTACTTCGAGAGCAACAAATATCGATTCCTTCGATAGTCTATACTTTTTGGCCGGTCAGTTGATCATTAATATCGTTAACAATGAAATGATGATATACATAGATAATACCTTTTGACGCGAACATATTAATATCCGAACGAACGCTAAATAACTTCCCAAGTAGAAATTTCTCAAGTAACTCGCGAGTTACTAGAAATTATATATACAAATTGTCTAGTAACTCACGAGATACTAGACAAATTTCTACTAGGGTTGTTCATAAATTCTAACATTGACAGCGCAAATAAATATATCCAACCGCGAGTGTCATAGAATCATTGGCTAAGTAAATTGTTTTTCCATTAAAAGTATCTTCATATAAGAATAACGTAATCTCGCATAAACCGAGAATGAAAAACAATTAGTTTGTATATATAAGCAGTGTGTGAAACGCACAAATGAATCTGTCAGATTAAGATAATGGTTTACTGACCTTTAGACGATGCAATTACATATATATATATATTTCTGTATATTTCTATTTCTCGTTATACCACAATACTCACAAAATGCTAGTCGCAATTATGTTCTTCAACTATTATTTGTTCATCTTTCTCGAAATGCAAATTCATGATATTATCCGTGAAATCTGCTGATATATCATGCAGTAGCATGATTCCTTCAATAGAAGTGATGCCATTGTTGCAGTTTCTATCTCCTTTATCCAATGTCGGCATCCGTTCATTCCCCTGTACATCAAAGACTTGCCATTCGCAAACCTGAATCTTCATCATACGCGATGGCATAGTGTGCCACCCTGTGCACCATCGAATACTAAGCTTCAAGTGCCAGTTTGCCCGATCTCTCTGCAGGCCACAAATTCTACAGCGCAGAGTGAGTTTCCAACAATTTGAAGCGAGATGTGAATGGCGAGCATATTGAAAGCAACCTGGACAAGATTCCTCGAGCGTTTAATTCCTTGACAGCGGGCACCAGACGGAATGCAAATTTCAAATGAACTGACACTGGTTAAATATATGAACTCTAAATTATTGCCTGATAATTGTTTTCTTCATATACGGACGGAACGATTATATGGCAGGGATGTGTCGAATAATGATGGGATGGCGTTATAAATTGAAAATTATTTAAATTAAACGGAACAGAGGCGTTGACAATTAGGAGTTTTAATTAAAATTTAAATTTTTTTAATTCAGAGTTCGACTTAAATCTTCGTTAGTGATGAGTGATTTTAAATGTACACTGAAAAAATAATCTTACAAATTTTAACAAACTGGATAATAAAAGTAGGAAAAATGAACAAAAATGTAAACAATATAATAAATTGTGGTTAGAAAATCCTAAAGATATATGTAAAATATTACCAAACAAATGATAAAAACAATTATATAGTCTAATGTTTATTTACATTTTTGCTCACTTTTCCTACTGTTACTATTTAGTTTGAAAAAAGTTATGGCGTAAATTGCTATACTTCTAGTATTTTGAGAATATTTCAGTTACTGTTACGGAAATTACTATACCTTTTTTATAGAAAACTTTCTTATATGATATAGTTAATTTTCTTACAAGATATAGTAAATTTTCTTATATGATATATACTGTGCAAAAATTGTATAACAATTTTTACAATATTTTATAGTAAAAAGTACTGTATAGT
>JABFQC010002487.1:0-15998 GCA_022817085.1 Psilanteris sp. ZL-2020
AACATACCTTGTATTAACTCTTTTATTTTAATATGTTCAGTTTTATTCATATTTTATCACTGATAAAAAGTTAGTTGGTTAAATTAAAAAACTTATTTCAATTAAAATGTATGTCGTGTTAATTAAATACAAATAACTATGATTATGCAATTTAATAAACTGTTTAAAATAACATAAAAACTTTAAAAGCTTCAATGCTCATGCATATTTTTATAAATATTTTATAAAAATGGTATATGTTATAAATAAAAAGTAACCTGCATCTGAGCAGCAGCTTGAAGTAATTTAATTCTAAAATGATTGGTGGAACTGCTATGACTTTTTTCCATGTCTTGTCTCAAAGATTTGACATCGTCCCATGTACAAGCAACTTTCATCAACCAATGAAAATCGTTATAAATACAACTTGGATAAGTTTCATCGACTTCGATAACTGGAAGGAAGTCTTCACTAGTAACTAAGATTTTGTCTTCGTGATAAAGCAGGCAAGCCAAAAAGACGCCTCGTTTAAGGTTCTTTTGAAACTTGCATGACACAGTAAACCGCGCCGGAAGACGAATCGTCGATTTCTTTTTGTGATTACGGTGTTGGAGAGCTGGCGTTTCTTGGCTATGCTCGGGCCCTCGAACGTCAGTAAAGAGGTTGTTTAATTGCTCCAATCTTCCTGCGAACCTCGGCACTCTTCCATCGATGTCTCGCCAACCTAATAAAACATATAATTACGTCATCAATACTAAACGCAAAGCTGCACATTCGTGACACATTCACAAATGTACGAATTGTATGAGGACAATTAATATGCTTCTCTCATTCGTGATTAATTTCACAAGTGAGATTGCTGGATTTAGTACGAGTAACGTTTAATCACTGAAATGAGTTTTCTTCATTTCTTGCGATTTTATTTGTAATTCTGGTTAAATACCATAAAATCCGACGGCAAATTAATTACTCTTAAATTTATATGGTGTTTTCTTTATTTTGTACATAATGTCGAAGATTATCAAAACATTAACAGGAAACAACAAGATTTTATAGCGCCAATAAAAACTTTTTACTCATAAAATCTTAATTTTTTTCGAAAATCCATGTTTTTCTTTAATTTTTATTATTAAGTTATTATAAAATTGATAATTTATTGATCATTAAATTTCATCATAATTTTTTAACATGAATGTGTATATTTTATTATTATTATACGGATACAAGTTTTTGTTGAATAAACTTCGAATAACCGGTCATAAAATAATTTTTTTAATCGTATACGCTGTATAATATAAATATAGAAGTAATTCAAAATTTAATTTAAAACAGCACGATTTAGATTTAAAAATAAAACAGCTTATTAATCAAACGTAGTCGTATATGTAAAGGAAACGTTTATAGTATTAGAATTTCGTATTATAACAAAAATGTATAAAATTGTAAATTGTAATATTGATTTGCAATTATTATTTAACACTCAACTTTATAAAACATACAATTTTCGTTGCGAACTTCTGTGTGTTTTATATAAATCATATAACGCTTAAATAAGTTTTAGATTATAATGAATATATAATTAATGAACAATTGACAACTTTTAAATTCTATTCTTTATATTTTACTGCATAATCGTATTTTACATTGAAATATAAGTCAGTTGCATTTGACATATTTTTATACAAAAGTAATGATTTTCAAATTTATTCAATATAAGCCGAAAAAAAAATATAGTAATCGTGGGTGGTTTGCTTCCTAATGTACATTTTTTAATAATATAATATAGTAATTAATATTCTATAAATAATAATTTCTATTATATATATAAGAATATTCTTTACGAACGCAATTCTTTCCTGCAATCGTTATAAAATATAGTAAATTTTATACTAATATTTTTTTCAGTGTACAATTCGTGATTAAACAAATGTTAAAAAAAGCTAACAATAAAACTCTCTATTCAATTATAAATAAAAACCAGTCTTAGTCATTATTCTTTTTGTTATATACTCTTGAAGCACTTATTTGAAGCCGTGTATAACGGAATTAATACTAATAAATGATAGTATACTTACTGCTAGGGGTAACATAAGCTGGCACAGAATTTCTAAATCTACTGTATCCTTTTAAGTTTCCTGCAGCAGCGCGAAAGTAATATCTTTGGCCCTGAGTCAATCCATCTATTCTACATTCTCTTTGCTTCATATCCAAAACTTCTCGTTCTCCACAAATAACCGAAAAATCTTCATTCGTGCTCCATTGAATTTTAAATTTTGTACAAATGGGAGATTCGTGTAGATCAGATTCTTGAAATCTTGCACTAATCGATGTTGTACCAGTTACATCAATAATTATAACGAGAGAGATGTCTGGCGGACCTATAAACAAATTGTGTTTTAAAATAATATAATTTATATTTGTTTATATAGAAGGGTAATTTAACATATACAATATTATATAATTATATTAAAATACTATAAAATAATTTTTATTTATGATATTTATTTTTGATTTTAATCACTACATATTATATTGTTCATTTTAATACGTAGTAAAACTACGTATGTTATCAATATTATTATACATAATATACTGAAATGTTAATATTTGTCATGCACGTCATGAATTATGTTACTTTCTACAAAATGGATAATAAATAAACATCTTTTGAACGATTATCAATTATGTTTAAACATGTATTTGTATGCATTTATGCACGTATGCATAAATACAATATTTATTTTATTTTTGTTAATATAAACATCTGTGTAATTACATAAAAATTATTCTTTCAATGGATATATTTAAAACAAGGCATTAAATTAAATTAAACATTGAAAATTATACAAGAAAATATAATATAATATACTTTAATAAATGATTACTAAATACACATTATATTTAATTGATAGTTATCAAAGTCATTAATAATATAGATGTATTAATAAGAATAATCTGTTAGTGTCTACGGAGTTATAAAATATAATGTCATAAGCATCGGTGGTTCAGTGGTAGAATGCTCGCCTGCCACGCGGGTGGCCCGGGTTCGATTCCCGGCCGATGCAACTTTTTTTTTTTTCTATTTAAAATGATGATTTAACTAATCTATGTAAAATCTAATTTTGTTATACATATAATTTGAAAATTTCGAGATATTATAAAAATAAATTTGACGTTGATCTTAGTTACAATATATTTATAAAGCTAGATTAGAAAATACTTATAGATTATAATCTTATTCTGAAACAAAAAAAAAATAAAATACTTCTGTTAAGAGTACTCACATTGTGTCTTAATAATATTTTAAAATATACAAATTAAGATATATATATATTCAGTTCATGCGTTATTATTAATGTTTTTTTTTATTATTAAAATGTTTTTTGAATAAAATTTAGTTATACAATCAGTTGCATTAAATCAAGAATATCATAGATTTGTTATTTTATATACTTTTTATACAAATTTTCATTTGAAAAAATAACACAAAGAATTAAAAAATGTTGAAATTGTATAATATGTATTTGAATACATAATTTTAATTTTTTATTATAGATACATTAATTTTCCTTTTAACTTTACAGCCCATGCAAAGGGCTTTATTTTTTTAAACAATAATGTAAAATATAAAGATTACTATGTAAGAAACGTATTGAACATTTAAAAAATAATTATTAATACTTTTTATCTTTCTGTGTATTGAATTATATGTAAAAATAGTATTATATAAAATATACTATTTCGAAATAACGGTTAGAATACGACTGTATAGTAAACATTTCTATGAAATAAGTTCTTCACTTCCTTATGTGTCGTGGCTTATATGAATGTCTACGATATATGTAACGGGCATTCAATGAAAGTTATCCTCAGGCTGTTTTAGATAGTACTGTAATTTGTATACTGTGAGCAACAAGCATCGGTGGTTCAGTGGTAGAATGCTCGCCTGCCACGCGGGCGGCCCGGGTTCGATTCCCGGCCGATGCATTTTTTTGTTCATAATTTTGAAAATGAAAGTGATTTTATAAAATAGTATTATCATTAAATATCTTTTTTAATTTTATTATATTTTAGTAAATAAATATGTAAAATTTACAGTCGTGTAAATATTACATAACTGGATTTTTTTCGTTTTTTTTAAACGAATTACATATTATGTATAGTATGTCAAAATTAATTTGTAAAAATGATTAAATTGCATTTAATGTATAAACATTAATACACCTCAATTATATCAGTAATCATATAATTTTGTCAAATGAAATATATAGACTGTAGAAAATATTAGAATATATCTTGTATTTGAAATATTATACATATTATAGTATCTATGTATTTTGCTAATACGATAGTAAATTGTTTATTATATATTTGTTCTCTGCGTATTAATCATAAACAATAATACTATAATATTGCGATGTAATTTCTGAAATATGCGGTGAATTATATATATATATATATTTATTTAAAATTAAATTAATAATACTGCAGTTACACATAAAGCAGAACTACAGCATTATTCTTATTTAAGAAATATTGTCCGTAAAGATAGATGGAACTTACGTGCTTGATCGAAGCCGAGTAACATTTTACGTAGCGCTCGTGCTCGCCGTTCCCAAAGAGCCAATTGTTTGTCCTCTGCGTTTCCTCCGCAACCAGTTAAATTGTTATGAGGAGCCGAGAAACTGGACCTGTGACTCGATGGTTCTAATAAATTTAACCCGTCGCTTCCACAAGAGCTACCGCCCAATTCCTGTATTCTGTGCTCGGCCTCGGATAACAAGGATGTCAAATGGCTACCCAAAGATTCGGGTGATTTAACTGTAAACAAATTCACGTGTTATATTTAACATATTTGGATATGTAAAGAAGTGATATCAAAAATCACAAATTTCATAATTTAATTAATATATATATTTAATTTCATATATATCATTGATACAATATTATTCAAGTGATCGGCCTTGTATATATAGAGCATGATATGCATATGGCACACGCATTTTCTAACTCATGTTATTTAATTAACATTGATACATCTTACTATTATAATATGATATTTCACTTAAAATATGAATCATTTGTGTCTTATATAAAAGTATGCAATTATTACTAATTACGCTTGTGATTGGTCCCTGTTATATTCATTATATATTTTCATAAAATATACTGTAAATTTTGTTTATTCAATGAATATAAAATTAATTTAAATATAGAAAACATTTTAAGAATGATATAGAATGACAAATGTGCCTTCAATTAAATATCTAAATTGTGTTCAAGTGTAATTTTTTCGAGTTTAGTAGTTTAAATCTGATGTTTAAGTTTAAGGCTAAAAACATAATTAGTTTATGAAATCATTTACGTATAAGGTTCATTATGTCATGTATTATATATAAAAAAGATCCTTCGACATTTTTTTGTAACCTGTGAACGTATATTTACTAATAAAGTAAATTTTATATGTTTATTTTGTGCAACAACACGAATGATTATTTGGTATTTCAAACTGTCCATACTTTCATGATAGCGTATTAAAGTTAATTTGTAATATTTCAATAATCACAAAGATACAGACAATAACAAAGACAATTTTTTTATATTATTAATATAATAATTTTATAAATATTAATTTCATAATCTTATAACTGAAATTATTAACAAAAACATGTACAAAAAATGCAATATTATTATTCTAGCGACATTTTTTCGTCCATTTCGAAGACGTCAAAAACAACATTCTTAAAAAAATTGACTACTCGCAATGTTCGTGTTCGATTGGTTGTATTTCACTTGACTTAAATAATGATCATTGGAATCAATCTGACATTGAGACATAATAAAAAACTATATAATTGATTCGTTATGAAAAGTCACTTGAGGAAAGTCAGCTCACGATTAACGTAAGATGCGCAAATGATTAACGCGCACCCTACACTATTGTCCGGTTTTTTTATTTCTTTTTTGTGATTAATTTAAAAGAGTAAAGTGTGTGCGAGTTCTTGATACTAATATATTAATCATGGAATTTCAAAACAAGTGATTGAAATATTAAATACAAATCAATAGAATGTTCGTTTTTATATTATATAACATGATTAGTTTTAGTAATTATAAATAAACTAAAAATTTATAAGTATTTAGGTAATGCTTTTTATATTTTCATGTACTAATATCCCATGTTAACAAAAATATTCATTTTTAAAATATTTCGTTAAACACCAATTAAATAGATTTCAAGCTAATTTATTAATTCAATTAAAATTAAAAGTTATAAATTCAAATTTCCAGGCATATTTTTAATCATTTATGCGTATCGAATATAACAGACTACTTGCTTTCATTTATTTGTAATCGTTTTTCAATTTCGTTAAAACATAATTGACTTATATGAAATAAATTGCTAGATTTCGTCAATTGAGTGATTTAGATACTTCCTTCAATGTACTCGTTAACCTAATCAAATATCAAGAAATTTTCTGACTTTCTTCAGAAGTGATTATAGCTGACCTCTAGAATGAACATTTAAAAATGTGTATATAGATCATTTTTACACAACGTGCATTTTCTTAAATTACATTATAATAAATGTAGAAGATAATAATTGATTATTATTATTTATGGCCTATAATTTTAAACAAGAACAATTCCATGAATATCATATTAATTTAGTTAGTTTGTGTAAAAACGTTACACCAATTATATATAAATTGATCTATAGATTACGAAATAGCATCAATAAATGAATAAACAACTCAAATTGAATTAATTTTATTTGTTTCAATTTAAATTGAATTAATATTTAAAGAATCAAATCATATCAAAACTTATTTACATAATGAAATTAATCCATATAGTTCGAATCCTTGAAATTGAATTTCGAATAAAATTAATATATCGTTATATTTATTTAAGATTGATGATGAAAAATATGTATTTGGAATTTTGTTTTTGATTTAGTATTTTTATGTAACTACATTGTTTTTAAGTATAAATATACTATTACTTTAACATAGTTTATTATGTCATGATTACAATTATGTATGATGACAAATTTTTCATTATTTTTAAAATTTATATAACAAAATATTATGCAGTTCAATTATAATCCAAATTTAAGATTGTTTATCTGGTTAATAAAATAATAAATAAATAATAATTATTATGTATTATTACTTCAAAATTTCAATTAATATGAATATTTTTATTTTAACTTTTGGCGCTATTTCTCGACTATAATTAATTTAAAAAAATAGTTAAATATAAACTATTAAATATAATAGTTAAATATAATATCGATTAAATATAGTTTGATATGTGTCTATAAAAATCATGAGGTTGTGCTGGTGTAACAAATTGCAAAATATATTTATATACGAGTAATTAAACACAAATATTTTAGTCTAGCAGTATTTAATAGAATCGCAGAATTGTTATGGCGTAATTGTACAATTATGTTTTCAATTTTAGTTGAATTATATTATAAAAGTATTTGATTATTTCAGCGAATTACTCCAAGTAAAGATTCTAAGTTATACATTATTTTATTAATTAGTAACTTTCATAAGTTACACTTGTTTTTTGTCAATCTAATAGTGTAGAATATGTTATAAATTACAAATAATTATATTGATATAGAGTTATTAATTAGTAATTAACGAGTACTAAATTTTTGCATAACTTTTTTTTATTCTGTCAGAATGATTGTTCCAGCTTCACACATCTTAAAAATTAATATTATAAATTAACGTATAAAATTTTGAATGTTAGTATTTATCTGAAAGAGTCATTTATAATTTTATATCACACTTTGTATTAATTAGATTTACATTTACATACATATACATATTGAAAAGTAATATATATAAAAATTTTTTGTAGAATATCAATTATTTAAAAAAGTCATTTGTTTATTAACAGTTTAAGGAATTTTATTATTAAAAAAATTCAACCAAAAGCAAAATATAACTTTATATATTTGCTATTATGTATAACCAATAACATCCAGTTTTCATTATAAATTTTTAATAAAACGCCTAAAATTCGTTTTGAGATATATATATGTAGTATAATTTTCAAAATTTTAATTAATAATTCACTTAAAATTAAAATAAAAGTTCTTTTCTCGTTTCAACAATTATCTCGAAAGTATAAGATGAAGATGAAGAAATAGTGATTTATGTCGAGAAATTGTTACTGGTATATAAACAAATATTAGCAATCCAAAATTTTTAGACCGAATTGCAGCGTTCTTTAAAGATTAATTTTTTATAGTCTCTGGTACTTGGAATACGTCCTAAAAATATATAACTATTTAGAAGCGCGAGATTCTTTTTTGCAAGAGTATCTCCTCGAAACTTGCAGGCCCAATCGAGATAAGGTTGAGCACGGACATCAGAAACCGTCTAATATAGTGGGCTGTTCACTCGAATCGCCATTAGCGATAAGCGGTGGATGAATGCCAGATTGATATAACCCTATCCTCGTCTGCTGTCTCCTACTATTGAATAAAATTCTATAGCTATAACCAAAATTATAGACAGACCATGCTTTTGCAATGAAAATCGAAACATAGCCAATTTTTCCCCTTTTGCTCTGTCGCGAGGATTCTGTCCCGTTGTCTGGCCTAGGGACATCTTCGTTATCACAGTTATATATCTTAAATTTTCTGACAATTCTTTCACTGAGACACAAATCTGACTGAGAAATAAATGTAGCGGAATGAAGTTAGTTTTTGTCCAATTTGTGCTTTATTCCGCTAGAAAGTAAAAAAGGGACGATGAAATTGAAGTAAATTGGGTGCTATCGTGCCTTTTGGTTCAGTATACTAGGGACAAATAGGAGTAAGGAGAAGCAGAGTATCCTTTTGAATGGAACGTTATTGCTATAAACTCACTTGTGAATGTTAAGTCCACAAATAAGTTGAAGTCAGCCTTAATTAAAGCCGGGTTTGGTCTCAGCGTTAGACAAAGGTTAAATGAAACAAAGTGGTCAGCAATATCTGATTTTCGTATCATTTTGTTTATCTGAAGTCCCACGCCTTAGCCCGTGCATTAAAGTCTCCCGCGATAACCAGTGACCTCCGTCCTCTCAAATCATTGACCACATGAATCCGCTATGAAATAAAATTGTAGACTGAAACTTTGATGAAGATCCTATAGATCTATTTTTCTACCAATTTAATGTCTGTCAAAGGAATATTAAAGAATCAAGCAGAGAATTACTATTGTTTTTACAGTAAATCCAATTTAATTATCAATTGCAGTGCAGTTTGAATTAACAATGGTTTAAGTTTAATGGTAGAACCTTTGTGTTTCCTTCTTTGTGACATTCTGGCAGGAGCACGTCTTACCACTACATTATCACCAGCTGCAGAAACATATAATCATAAAGATCTTATAGATCCGAGCAACCTATTTCTTTGTTGTCACTCCTTGCATGTTTGGTGGAGATATGCTTGCTTGCTTTTTGTGTAATCTTTGTTAAAATCGTCCTACAGTCTGACTACGCTCAATATTTAAGGCTTTTTATGTAATTATTTTTTTGAATTAAACTAGTCTCAGGCTCCCATAAGAAATTAAAAATAAACATTAAATCTATATATCTTATCCATTTAATTGCTAATGATTTAACAAATTAAGTTATCGTCTTAATTGATTAAAAAATCAGTCAAATTAATTTAGAATCATGCTAAAGCAGGTGTTAAAATAATTTTCTTCAAAACGAATAATTTCATAAAAATATATACATCGATACAGAATTCTATACATTTTTGCATATTTTAGATGTTATTTAGTTCTTAGTGTATCGTTTTATATAATAGTTTATTTACGGATTTAAGTTTATTAAAAACAGTATATTTAATACGGTTTGAATTTAAATCTTTTTTAATATATGTATTTAATGTTAACACATTTAATAATATGGAACGTTGAATTCATATATTAATATTAATTTGTGTTAGTCTGGTCCACGTGTTTCTACTATTTCGTCATTTGCCTGGTACGTCGTAACAGTTAAGTTGTCAAACAAAAAAAAAACGAATTTTTATTACAAATTAAAATATATTTTTATTCTCGCATTATGATAAAAAGTAATAATTTTTTGTTTTTCTAAGACATTTTAACTAGCTTTTTGTGCTAACTTCATTATGGACATTATTTAAAATAAAACATTTATCTTCTTTCAGATATATTTAGTGAGATGATGATTCCCGTACAATCAAATTAAAATTGATTTTAATTTTTAAAATAATTTTGAATTACAATTATTAATTATTTCTTTGCAAAAAATATTAATTGATTTCAATCTTAATAGAAATAAATTTTACTTTATTTATTTTATTATAACTTTATTATAAGTATTTACTTTCTTATAAATACTTTCTTAAGTATTTATTAGCAATTTGAAAATCCTATAATCTTATTGAATGTAAAATAAAACATATAAATTAAAGTTTCATTTTTTTAAAAAAAATTTGAGTAACAATTAAAATAACGAAACTATTCGTCGAATTATTTTACCCTTCTCTTTGTCCCTTTCCTATATAATACTTCTTCGTTTTGTTTTCAATTCCATTATAAAATATTTGTCATCTAACTTTGAACATCGGTACCGGACAAAATAAACGAATTATGAAATATATATAGTACTATATATACAAGTACGTGCATTGGTCTGTAATTTATTGTTTTTTGTTCAGAGTTATACAAGTAATTTCAGCTTTTTATTGCGGTGTATATTTAAGCGACATTTTTACTCGCATTTTTAAATGTTAGGAGTGTAATATGATTTTATTAGCACATTGTATTCTTTATGAACAGCTCATTTTTTCAAAATATGTAATTAAAATTAAAATGGCACACAGCTTTAAAAATAAATATACAAGAATAGAAAAAGGTAACGCAAGATACTTACATTGATTACCTTCTTGGGCTCCAAATGCAACTAACATTTTCACTAAAGATCTGTTGTTACTCAGAACTGCAACATCCAGTGGTGATAGACCGTCACTATTAACACTGCAATTATTATATCATTTTAATTCACTATATACATTGAAAGCGAAGAAAAAAAATCAATATAATATTGCAGTTCTTACACTAAAAATTCTGATCAACCAAATTAATAATTCTAAGATAATGCGTCATAATATTATAAATGCATTGAACATTTTAAATTATTTTATCACTAATTTCTATTAACTAATATTTCTTATAGAATGAGTTTTTATGTCTATAATAAACAATTCATGAAATGCAAACAAATAATTGTTATATTTGAATTATTTCGAGTATTTCTATTAAATCAAATTTTTATTAAAATATAAATATAAAACGAACATATAATAAATACGTTTCAGAATTTGACGATTTTATGGGAAAAAACTAAAATAGAAAAAGCATTTTTTTATTACTTTCTAATACGTGCGAATAATGAATTTGTTACACTGAGAAAAAAATGTTTAACAATTTACTACATAATATATCAAAACTGGACAATATGTGAAAATACAAGAAAAATTACTATATAATGTAGTAAAATTAGCAATGCACATAATAATATATTCAAGTTTATGTAGAAAATTTTAATATATATTGTAGTATTTTTTTTGTATTTTCACGTATCGTCTACTTTTGGTATAATACATAGTAAATTGTTAAATATTTGTTTTCTCAGTCTATTTATATTTCATTTGACGCGTAGGCGTTTAATTATTAAGCTGTCATAAAAATATCAATTGAAATAAATGAGCATTGAAAAAATGGGTTCCACGTCGATTGGTCATGACTGTCTTGGTAGATAAAACATTTTGTTTTAGACAACTCTTTAGGGGATACGCGGTGGGAAAAGAATCGTTGACTTGACAATACTACGTTATTGATTGGTAACGAATATACACAATACTAGAAAAACCCAAAGTTAGCAATATACAAGGAAAATTATCCCAAAGTAAACAAGCGTTGAAAAATTTCACTTACGGCTAATTGTTTTTAATTGAAATGTACAAGTCGACGTCGAACCATTTTTCGAATCTGTTTATTTTGAGCATGATCTATTTTGCTAGAATTGTTATTATCTTATAACAGAAGCAGTTTAAATTACTTATGCTTCGTGAAATGGGTGAATTTTTGTTATTCGTAAAATAGTTATTTCATTAAACTTGATGGAATTGTTTTAAAAAAAGGCAAATTGTTTCTAGTAATTTATTACGCGATGTAATATATATTTATGTCTGTTGGTAGTGAGTTATATAACGTTAATTAAATTACTTTAAATTTACATTTCATTGTAATACCGAAACCTTATTTCACATTGATATCAAACGTGATAAATGTTTAATTTTCCAATTTTCATTTATTAAAATATTAATGGACATTTTTGTATACTTTTAATATTTAAATTATATTTGGTTTATTTATAAATTTCTCTGTTTACTTTTTCGGCGTTTTTCTTTATATTTCATTATCTTATTTTTGTATCCAGTTTTTCAAAACTGAATTAATTTTAATGAATCTACTTATTTTTACATTCATATTTAAGAAAACATTTTTGCATTATTATAACGTTTACTTGAAACTTGTATTTTATAATTCTGTGTTTGGAATGAAACATCAAAGAATATGTAAAAATAATTACCTATTGATATCAACATCAGTGGATTCTAAAATTGTTCTGGCTTTGTCCAAATGTCCGTGTTCAACTGCTCCAAACAAAGCTGAAACAATAATGGCTATTTAATGACTAATATTTTTTATCAGACACACATATATGTGTATATAAATATATATTTATATTCATATTAGGTATGGTAACGTTACATTCATAAACAAATATGTGCAATTTTAATCGGCATATAGCGTCAGATGTCAAATTTATTATTATAAATAGTGATTTGTTTTGCACTGCTCCGCTTCAAATAAATTGAATACGTGTCATGTAACAGATGTTTGACAGTTGTATACTGTGCATAAAGCAATGCTACGCGTTTGCACTGATAATAAACGTTCACTTAAGTTTCAAAACTGTTCATCGACCAATTTTAATTTCGCAGCATAAAATTATGCAAATACCGAAACGCTCATAGTGGAAGAGATAAATAAATTTTCGGTGTGCAGCGAAAAACAATAATAAAGAAGAAAAGTGTAATACATCCAAATATGGAATGTGGCAGCTGCCGCACGAAAATACGAGCGATAATACCAATCCGAAGGCAGTTAGAAATTAACAACATAGAAATCGTTCAAATTCGAAGTACGAGAATTAAACGTTTTTGTTTCGAATTTAATACATCTCGCGATGAATCGCTAACAGCGTCACCTGACCTGGAACAAGCTTAATCACCGTTTACACCTGGAAAGTTCACTCGGCTGCAAGCACAAAATTGAATAACGACATTATAGAATCGTGTCACGGAAAATTGTTCTCGTGTGCGATGTGTAAAGAAACGAGCAAAATCAACATTGACAAAATAAGTGCGCGGGCGCAGTGAGCAAAACCTTTTTTTTATTCTCTCCTTTTTGTTTGTTTGTTTTTTTTTTTCATATTTTTGGAGTCAACATAATCAAATGATATTACTAAGAAGCGCAAACAAATAAATTTTACCATGCAAATGTATGCTGAGAGAGGGTTGTGCTGCGAGGAGGTTGATATGAATCGACGATAAGTTGCTCGCTTGGTGCTGTTCCTGTTTTTTTTTGCCAAAACCCTCCAGGAACTCCATTCCTTGCAGCGAATGCAATTCTACATGCAAAAAGCAACAGAAAATAAACCTCGCGCTTCATACGAAAACTGATAAATGTATGACATATATTTCACTGATACTTGAGCAGATTTTACTATATACAGAGTAGCAATGCAAATCTTAATAGCGATCGGTTGTTTAAAAAATTTTGACAAATTTAAAGCAAGATATTTTCGAAGGTTGGGATATGCATTTGCTTTGAATACAACCAAATATGCATTCATATGGTTAACCCGTATTTCGTTCTGTTTCTCAAGTGCAAGGTATCAGGCGTAGGCGAGGATACTTTCATTTGTATATGTATTTAAAAAAACTTAATCATCATAATATTAATTCATAGACAATTATTATATATATTGTTAAATATTAGACAGTATTAAGATAAATAAAAGTAGTAAGAGTAATAAACAATAATTAATAAAATAAAATTAATAAACATTTTCATAGAATTGACATTCGTTCGTTTAACTTAAAACTTTTTTTATGCTTCTGTGTAATAGTTAATATCAATATTTTATATCAACTTTTATAATTAACTGAATTTAATGTTTGAAAATTGCAAGACTTAGTTATATTAGTTTATGCTATCTCCTGATTCGAAATGTACAAGGCAAATTAAATTTGGTTATTTAGCTTGCCATTTGGCTCTCAACAAATTACAAGCAGTGCTATTATTCAAAGCATTGCACGTAAAACGTTAATAAATAAAAAGTAACATCTCAAACATGCTCTGTTCAACTAACTGCGATCTTTCGAAACTTTGTCGGAACATCTGCTCTTCACAAAAGTATTAGCTCTAGCAAGTTACACAAGTGTATATATATATATATATATATATAAGTATACGGCATTTTTTCCTATTGCTTTGTTTAAGTTTTCACTTTTCCGATACTTGAATTCAATCAATAGTCTTAGTTCCCGTGCGCCGTTGGAAATATTTTTCGTTCCGTTCATAATTAGCGTCGAAGCTAATTACTTTGAAAAATAATAGTATATTTCTTACACAAATGGTCGATGGTTCTTAATGAAACGGCAGATTCTTTTCAAGTGTACTCGTGTGATTAGCATTTACAATTACAAAATTAGAGAAGAACATTGCAAAGAAGCAAATTCGTGTTTGTCAAGACGCAGCGAAAGTTCTGCACAAAAATAAATATGTTTGTATTTGATATTAATTATTCATTAAAAATAGTTTGAAAATATTTTAAAATGCATTAACTTTACTTCGGCAGTGGTAAAGTACTGCACTTTTAAATATTTTTAATGCGGTTCGAGTCTTTTTATAACTCTGGTCCAAATGAAATTTCACATATATATTTATTTCTCGAGAATATATAAAAAGCGTTGCACATTAGTGACCCTTTGCAACGTCTTACATTTCCTTTCTTTGTAAATTCCGCTGTACTTAAGATGAAAGTAAAAAAGTAACTTCCATAATACATTTCATTACGTGACAGTAAATTACCGGACTTGCGTTGACAAAAATATTTCTGAACAAATTTTTCGAAATTTAATTTGAATGCACAGATTTTAACCGGGGTATAACTAAACTATAATTACTGTAAATACGCGGGATAAAATAATGATATAAATCCAACACAAAATGACCATATTAACTATTATACGGTATTGATTCAACACAGAAACGGCGTAAAATTGAAACAAACAATTTGTTTGCATGAAGACAATCGAATTCTAAGCAAAAATATTTAGTATCTATAAAAATAGTATATATAATCAACACACCTCGTTGTAGATGCAACACGTTTTAAAAATAAACCATTTTTATATAAACTCGAATGCCTTATTTTTTCTAGTGTGTAAAGTAAACAAACATGTTTAATCCATAAATAAATGTATATAAAGAATAAGAAATTATAATCAGCCGAGGAATTATTTAATTTAAATCCATTCTACGTACAGTTTTACTATTTCACCGCGCAAATCCATTAAAGTTTCAGAAAAATGCGTCTTTAATAAAGAAAGAAAAAAAAAGAAACATAACGATCGTACTTGAATCAGAATTCACCACAGGAGTGCATCGCGGATGTAAAGAATCCACATCTTTTAAGGATTTTGATATTTTTTTTCGTTGGTGTTTTCGTGAACGGAAACTACTGCTCCGCGTGTTGTTCCAAAAAGTCGTCAAATTATCCACTCCGGACCGAGACTTTAAAGCCTTATCATTAGTATCTAAAGTTTGTCTGCAATTCTGTCGCAAGTTGAACTCGGAAACATCTTCATTAGAGCTCTGATATGAAAAGGACTTGAGGAA
>JABFQC010002488.1:0-15993 GCA_022817085.1 Psilanteris sp. ZL-2020
TATTCTCTGTCATACTACATATTATCAATAATAAAATAGCATGATCTTAAATATTAACATTTTATATGAAATAATAATGTTTGAAATTATTTTTGTCTTTATTAGAATGTAATACTGTTAACCATTTATAACTACCGAATAAATATAATTCTAAATCAATAAAATAAAAAAGAAAATCACAAATTGTAAAAATTCTTTGTGTATTGATTTATGTATATATTTTCCATTCTTAAGAACAATTTAACTGTAATTTTTTTAAAAAGGCAGAAAAACTATTTTTAAAGGGAATGTAAATATCCATGAAATGTATATAATATAAGGTGAGATTAATATTGGTCATATATATTTCGTAGGAAAGATATTCATTCCGTTTGTAGGTATTATATTATATTAAAATAATTTGAACTTTAACACGCTTCATCCTTTCAACTATATATACTCATTATATTATAATATTTATATTCCAATTGTTGTATGGTAAAGTAAAAAATAAAATGTATTTTACGTAGAATGCCTGTTTGTAATAAATAAATAAAAATGCAGTGATAAATAGGGTAATATCTTAGAGTAGAAGATTTGATAAAAATTAATATGTTTATTAAAATATTAATGAAATGTGATTATAATGAAATAGATTAATTCAATAATGAAAAATGAAGGACATAATTTAAAATTGATGCTTAATATGACAGTATATATTAAACGATTTATAATGCAATGATTTCTCTTTTCATGTTGAACAAATTAATCAAACAACAATATATAACTCTTTATAACAGCATAATTCACCTCTGCTATGACACGAATACTTAATTCATTATATTATTAATGCCGTTCACAGAAAAATCATAGTGAAGAAACTAATGAAATAATGAAAATAGGATGTTATTAAATATATGATGAAAATTGTCATATATTATAATAAAAGTTTCGGCTTGAATAATTTATGTGTAAACATCAAATATTTATATATCACATTTTTTCAACAGTATTTTTTCAAGTCAATACGGCGCCAAATTGGCCGTATATTATACGAATTATAAATGTATAAATTAAATATAATAAGACTTAAATAAAAACTGACAATGAAATTCCGTTAATTTCTGTTTGAAAGCAGGAAGTGTATTATTAATGCGAAAAAGCTTTCTTTAAAATAAACTTAGAGTCTGCAATGAAATCCATTCAATTCCATTTTACATCATTGTTAATAACAGAATATTATTTTATGCTCAGTTGGTTGTATAAATAATAGCGATATAATTCGATCAAATCAACTGCATCGTTTTTTAAATTAGATTATATAAAATGAAATAGTTTCGTCAAATTTTGTATTACAAAAGAAAATCATATTTACGTTAGTAAGGAAAACATGTGTTAGAGGTGTATTAATATTTAACAGAAGAATTTTTAATTATAATTGGAATTATAACAAACAATGAAATTTAAATTATTATTAAATAGGATTCATAATACTATGTATAATTATTTTACATATTTTGTTACAAACATTTGAGAAATATTGACCATTTGAAATGACCCGAATTAATATATTCCACTACAGAAATATATGATAAACTCTAACGCCAATCTAATCGGTTTAGAAGCACACGATTTTTATTTTACTCCAAAAATTATATAATCCGATAACAAAATTACGCAATATATTGTGTAACTTTACATAATTTATGGAAATTATAGGTCATAACAAATGTAAAATTACTTTTTTTATGATAAAATATACTTTATATAATGTAATTTTACTGCCTTTTTACAGTGCAAGTCAGACGAATAATATATCAGAATTCATGGCAGGATATTGAAAGTATTGATTTTTCAAAATATAATATTTTCGTTAGTGTTAACGAAGAATTTGCTGTTTATCCATCAAAATGTGTGTGTATATTTATTTTAATACATTATTAGATGTATAAAAATGACATTTTCACTGAATTTTAATTATATAAATATATAAATAAAACATGAATCTAAAGCATGTTTTTAATTAAAGAATAAATTGCATTAAAATTTGCAATTTACTTTATCATTATTGATCTTCCTAATTTATTAGATCATTAAACCCGGCATTGGTGTTAAATACTTATTTAAAATGACAATACACAAGCTTTTAGCGTACAATTTTAAATGCATATATTATATATTTTTTAAAACTTTATGTCATGAAATTCAGAAACACAAGATTACAGTACAATTTTCTAACGACGGTGAGTACTTTTATAGTAATTGAGTTTAAACTCTCCATAAAATAACTTCTTATTTTTTACACCGGATGTGCAACTTTGAAGGTGAAATATTGATGCAGAAATGAATTATAGCCAAACATTTTTTCAAACAACTTTTAACAAAAACTCATTAATAATTAGACGTTTTAATTTATAAAATATAAGCATACATATTCTACTGAGTACTGACTTATAATATTAATTTAAATTCCACATTTAATTATAAAAAATTAATATTTCTAACAAACAAATAAAATGTTATTTATGTGTCATTTACCTTTCTGATTAATGATATAATTTTTACATCTTTAGTGAAATATATATATAATATATATATTCGATAGTACAAAAAACTTCGAAATGCATAATGATCAAATTTTAATGACATACTCAATGTTTTGGGTTTATTTTATCAGCTCCATTACTCCACAAAATATAAAGCTATTATATACGTTTCATTTATACCGCATTGACTTTTTAAATAACAATGTGAATTTTGGTTTAAGTTTTACAATAATAATTACATCAATGTAAAATGGTATACGTTTCTGCAAATTGATGTTTCAATTTAATAAACGAAATTGTTAAATATATATTAATAGTACTTTATAATTTAGTATTTATAAAGCTGAATAATTATTGCAATTAATGTTAATTCATTTAATGTACAAAGTTTTACTAAAAGTTGTCATCTTAGCGGATTATTTTTAGCCTTTAATTATTTTTTAAAATAAAGAGTAAAAGTTAAGAATAATTAAATAATTGTACTCCAATACAAATATTCAGTATTAATATTTGAAGTATAACAAATTTGGTTTATTAAGAGGGTCCCTGTAATTTTCAAGCAGTAATTAAACATATTTCGATTAAAATACATTTTAATTACTCATACATTTCTCTGCTTTAGTATATTTGCATTTAACATTACCCAGTTTATGTATTTTATTTTGCTTTAATTATATTTATAAATTAGCCATGTTGGTCTTTATGCATTTAAGGGCAACGTATTACGATATATGAATTGTAAGTGAATGTGCATTTTCGCTTACAATTTGCGATTACGAGTCCTTTTCATATGCACTATACATTTTGTTTCATATATTGGATTATATTATTTTCAATATAGTGAAGCATAGTAAGATAAATTAGCTATATTATAATAATTTGATTTAGAAAAGAATTATAGTACGAAATAAAGTAAATTTAAAAAAACTAATTTGTATTTCCTATAGTCAGAAATATTACGGTAAGGTATGATAATTTTGAGTTTTCAGTATAGTATCACCTATATATATATATATATATATATATATATATGTGATATATTATATATAAATATAAATTTAGTATAAAAGTAGTATTAAAGTATTTCAAAATGAACCACTATGCTTACATCTTATTGCATAAAGTGTCAAATCAATTGTTAATTTAAGAAATTTGAAATTCAAACGCAATTCATAGTTCCAGGAAGTATGCAATTAGATAACGTTTTGATCCAATCAAGTCTTTAGTTGACATTAAAATTTACTTATCGCATTATAAGATCTAATTGCAAACTGTTTTAAGTATATATATTTGGTTTGGACATTCGTTAAAAAAATTATAAAATTATATAATTATAAAAAATTATTGTAAAAATTGACTAAACATAGGATAACACGGTCGGAGAGTCGTTGTCTTTTTCTAATTTTATAGAATTTGTAAACACAATTATTCTACTGCTTAAAAATTTTACCATACTTTATGGCGGAAACTCTAGTATTTTTGATAATTTCATTGATATGGCACCGTAATTTTGTACGAAAGTGATCTTAATGCCTGCGTCACCATAAGTACAGTGAAATTAATTAAAAATAAAGAAAGTTTTCTCCAAACTTTTTTCTCAGTGTAATAATTGCCAAATTGTCCGCAGCGTTATTCGCTTAGACAAAGTTGAGTTAAAAATAGCCGAAGTTATTCGGTAACTCAACGCATTAAACATTGGTTCTCGCTGCATAATATTTGATTAATCATCCGCTATGCAAATCGACGAAACGAAATAGTTCTACCGGTCCATCTTGGAGCTACAGCGACGGCATATACATAATCGATAAATATTTATTACTTATATCGCGATTGGTCAGATATTGCGCGCATTAATATAAAATGTCATACGTGGCAGATGCGTGAAAGTGGTAGCTCGTTACAAGATAGGATCCACAGATACCTATGAAACATTCAGGACACCCCGTGCACCATGAAATCGTTGATCGTGTATCGCGCTCAAAACTTACGAGGAAATAAATTGCTGCAGGTATTATGTCGATGTCGTACACAGTCAACGACCTATCAGTACTGGTCTGAGCATGGTTTTCATGGGATCCGTCGTTGATAGTCTGTAACTCCAACCCTATATGAGTTCGACGTTCTGGAGAAGTGGCAAAGGTACGAGGAAAAGGAAGCGACAAGTTCATCACTAAGTCATGATGCTTTTATCCTAGCACCGTGTCATCCTTATATATCATCCTGTAGTGTTACGCATACATCCCCCGAGTATTTTAGATCTAAAACGAACAGAGAAGGACAAAGAAGAAGGAAGGTTCATTTCCCTCGCCTCTCTTGTACACTTTTGCTATTGTTTTTTTGTTTTTTTTTTCTGTTGTTGTTCGGCTGTTTCTTTGGCGATTCGCGCGCTTTTCTGATTCACAGGCGCAGGCTCTGCCGAGGCAGCGCATGCTTTCAGCCAAATTGAAGGTGCATTTTTCTGTTTTTTTATTTTTTATTTTTTTTTTATTATTACTCCTTGCCTATAATACCCGCGGGTTTTAGACGGAGTATAAAAACTAATGAAGCCGTAATTTGAAACTTGTTCTTACTTTTGTAATATAAGAAATGACCGAGTAAAATCAGCAATGTGCTCGGTAATTTCCTTTTGAGCGCGATTTTATTTATTTTGCATCCACCGGGGCACAGATACGTAACTGAAAACGTTGTTAAGCGAGATCAAAGAAAGATCTGAGACGTGAACCGAATTAGCAAATATTTCGCTTTGATTTAGTGTTTTTATAAGGGCGCGCCGAAACGCACGGACCACCGCTGAATCGATCGATCGGCTCGCTGCCATTTTTGCCATTTGTGCCGTTGCAAACAAATTACAGCGGAGTGTGTTATCGGATGAAGTCGCGCTGGGACGTGTGACACGATTGCCAACAGTCATTAACAACGGGCCGATTAAATCGTTATCGTAGAAAAATTATTTTTAATTGAGATAACTTTTGGATCAAGTTTCAACTTGGGCATAAAAATCTTGACGATAGAGCCGTAATTACGCGCGCTTCTCTGCTGATTATCTTTGATTTCCGGCCCTGTTCATAAGCAGACGTTTTTTACCGCGCGAGACTTCTGCCCGCTAAAAAGTCAGTAAAAGTCTGCTATAAATTTTTAACAACCGCGCTTTTACGACTAATTCCATTTCGAGTCATGGACCATCATTGTGCTGGCTAGGATTCGTCTCAGATGGCATAAGCCGTTTTTATTTTTTACGACGTACAATATGATTTACATTTCTGAATTTTCCTTATGATCTTGCAATTACTTTAAAAAACGGCGATAAAACTGGATCGGAGCCGCGCGTTCCGAAATCGCAATTAAGCCCGAATTACAAATCAATTATCGCATTCGACACTTCGAATACGATTCCGTTAATAACAAAAGAGTAATGAAATCGCATTCACCGGGCGCACGGGGTTTACGTAGCTCCGCGTAACGTTAAAATGATGTATTTATTATTCGCCGTAAAAATCGTCCTTCGCGCGCTCTTTCATTTACCCGAAGACACTTCATTGCGCTTATAAAGTGGATTGATCAGCGCGTAATAGCCGCTCGAATTCGACAACTGCAACGCACACCGTGCAATAACTTTGACGGATCGATCTGCCGCGACGCGGAAGGGCCGCAGCCGCGCCGCGCAATCACAGGTTGTGGCGGTGTGATTTGCATAATTGCGCAACAAAATAAGCCGCGGAAGGAAAAAGATGGAACGGCGCGAGCGAAATGAGGATAAGGACGTTGTTTTCTTTGCATTGTGCGCGTTTTGGGAACGAATGAAAATTTGACGAAGTTTGTTAAAATTGCATAAAATTGAGTACACAATGGAAGTGCGATAGCGGTACGAAGAAGCTGAGAAATGGGATATAAGTACTTTGAAAGAGCCTTAGACGCAATGGGTCCCACTGACACGACGGCTTTATAGCGCCTGTTCCATAAAATGGATACAAAGAGACTATATTACCTGTCCTTAAAGCCAGCGACTCAGAATAAAGACGCGAATCTGCATATGGAACTCGCATTAAGTTTCTTCGTCGCTTAATTTAATAACCCGAAGAAATGAGATACAGCCTGGCCCGAACGACAGATACAGCTGTTAAAGCTTACGGCGTCAGTTACGTAGCATTTACTGCCATTTACTTGATTCGTCTTCCAGCGTTACACCAAGTGCCCACTTTGTCAGCATATTCTCATACTCGAACACGCCCTTTTTACGATTGCTGCCTGCGCGACGGCTCCGTCTTCCTCTTTGTTTTACCTCGCGAGTCCATTATTTTTATCTTCGACCCATTTAACCACCCTTCGTCGCGCGTTCATCCAAGTCCCCTCGTCGGACTATTTTAATCCGCCGACTTGCAGCAGCGATCTAACGTCGCCGTCGTCTCCCTTCGGAACGCAGTTCTCAACTCGATGGCAACGTCGCCGCGCGCTGCAAACGCTCGATCGGCTCGTATCAATCGGCGTTCGGCGTCGAGTCGTAAAATTCGCGCGGGCTAGAAAAATGGGTCCATCGCTGGCACGCGTTCGAGCCGCGCGGAATCCGACAATATTGTATGATTTAGAACCCCGGGGGTTACGATGCCTCAGATGCCAGAGCTCGACGTATCCAATTCTTTCGCGAAATTAAACTTGCCTTGACATACACGCTCCCGTGGCCGTATCTTTCCACCTTCGTCCTGTTTTCTTAAACCTTTGGCTGCGTCCGACTTTATTTATTATTTTCATTACTTCGCATTTAAATAATCAACAACGTATTTCACCGTTACGTTTCAAACGTCGACTTTGGTACTTATAAATTTGCGGCGGTTTATAATTTTTGCTTTTAACCGAGTCCAACTTTTAAACGCGTAAGATAGTTTCGTTACATTTGGTTTGCTTGGTAAGCATTTATAATTGAAATTAAACCGAGAGACGATATACAAATGCATGTTGAGTTGTGACGCACGAAAATCATTTTCAACGTTTTGGAAAAATATGAAACAGTTTTTTATGGTTATATATATTTTGCGGTATTTTTAGACGTCGAACATATTTTATAGCGGAGTTATAAGATTCTAAAAATTATTTTATTATCGTATGGTATTTTGATGGGAGGACGGAGGTAAATTTTACGCAAGTGCATGTCAAGCCGAAATTTTAATAATTAATATTATTTTTTTTAAATAAAAATACTCATCGTTAATGATATTTGAATGTTATTGAAGTGGAGTTAATTTTCAATGATTTATGAAAATATAAACTTACAACGGTAAAGTTTATAATCCATTTGTGCTGTGTTCAGCTATTGTAAAATATTTAATTGATAAATATATTTATATAGATGAAATTAAATACTTGATGCGTACTAATAACTACGGATTTATTTTAGTACGTTTACATCAAATAACATTAACTTTTTTCTTTACATGCCTATGATTACATAAAACGTTTTATCTTCTTAATAACTGAATTAAATATATATATATAAACTATGCAGCTCCTGTTAACTAAAAATCGTATGTTACAGTATCTTTGTTTATTGCTTATTAATTAAATGTGTTTTAAATTAGTCTGCTGTCTGTAGCTCAAGTTCAAATATAAACGAGAATTATATTTTTGTAACAAAATATATAACTTACATATGTACGGCTTATATTAAAGTATTCAATAATAGTTTAAAAAATATAAAGTGTGTGTAATATGTTAATGCAAAATATACAACAATAACGAAGTTGAATTTCATCATATTTGAATCAATAATATCGCGAATTGTTAAAGTGAAAAGTTTTGACGATCACACTAACGCATATTCGCATGTGTATTACATATACACGTACACATATAGATGTATATATATATATATATATATTTATTTATACACAAAAATTCAAGTTTAGAAATGTGCTTGCGAATACATAGAAATTGGGTCAGCGATATAATTCAGTAATGTAGTTATATTGTTTTGCTTTTCAAACATACCATGTCAGAAGAAAAAAGTTTATTTTATATGGTTTCTCAATATTTAACCAATTCTCCAAGGGAGTCGATTTATTATGGTACGTTCAATACGCGCGTTCGAAATATGTTTCAAAATGCACTTCAAATATTGTATAGTAAACGTATAAAAATTCATAGTTATATTCAACCAGGACGTTTTAGCAATACTATCGTAGGAAAGAAAAGTTTTGACACACGCGTCTCGCAATTTAAATAAAAAAACGTCGCAGACGTACAATCAATTGTATCAAACGGTATACATAATATTTCATTTTGTTTGCTTTTAAAGTAACATTTCAACATCTCCTAACTAATTGAGAACGTTAAACCAAACACTGTTTATTTCTCTCTTACACTCTCGCGTTCTTTTATTTCCTCTGTTTTGGTCTCTCTATTTCCCTTTGTTTGTGTTGCACAATCCACGCTGCTTTTCAAAAGGCAAGACATCAGCGCTATCCTCTTTTTCTTGTGGCTTTCTTTGGTTCCTTTTACTTACCTCTTACAAACAGCGGTTTACGTAGCCCGAGAAAGACCATAGTACTTTCTTGCTTGCTAATCCAATTGAAACTTATATTGCTAGAAACTTCCCTCGTTTCTAATAGCTTAGCAACATGTAGCTATTAAGAGCGTCGCATTGGTGGTAGCGTCGATTCAAACTTTCCGCGTATATTCATTTTGTCTGGATTCTATATATACGCTGATTAAAGATGTCATCAAAATGTATCTTTGGTGAACTCTTCCTTGCGAAGATGTTCAATTTGTAATACCTACCGAGACTCGGATTACACTTCGGAACATTAAATTGTTCTGATGGGGATATTATGGTGATTGATGCTTTAATGCAATGAGAAGAATTTGATCGCGGGATACGGCGCCCTCTCTGCCAACGTAAGCAATTAGTCAATATAAATTGTATGCGCGTATTTTGCATAGTAAATACGTTAATTGTTAATTCATTGTTTATCATTATGAACAACAAAATATATAATAATGTGTAATCTTATTTACATTTGTTGTGCGCCGTTGCAGTCCAAATGATTTCGCCAATTTAACTACGCGAAAGAATTTGCAAACATCAGTTGTGTTAATATTAACGTTTCTGTTTAACGTGTACGTATACAAACTAATGCAAGTTACTCGGCAAGTTACGAAAGTTACTGGGATTTGATAAAAATAATAAAACGGAGTTGTAGGAGAAATGACCTCTGCTACGAGTAGTCAGTATATCTAGCTTACATAGAGTTTGTATGCGTTCACATTTTTTTACATCAATTAATTATACCAAAAGATGTTTTTACCATTTCTGGTAGATAAAACTGGGTACCATGTCCGTTAACTGTATATGTCTTTTTGTAATTTTATTATTATTATACGACATTTTCTCTGCGTCAGAATAACAGATTGTGATAAAACAATAATTAAATTCATTTCAATATGTTCGTAAAACGTATGCAAATAATATAGTTTACGCTTATTTGCGACCAATTTTACCAATTACAACGATTAAGGGATTTGCATGCCATATGGGTAGCGTGTCAAATTAATTATGTTGAAAAAGTTGAGCAAAAATTGCTCTAGTGTTTAAATCTTATCAAGCTTTATTTATATTTGTTGAAATGCTTTCAGACATTTACAATTCATTTTCAAAGTTCACGGTTTCTTCTCCACTTATTGGGTACCTGAAACACAAAATTTCGAATTTTATATATTTATCGTCAAGTTTATTTCTATACATATAAATATATTAAATTAATTCTTATAATTATTAATTATTATATTTCATTGTTAAATGTCATATGTCGGAACGCTTTTACAGTTTTTAGATTAAGCTTTGAGAATGGAATTAAATAAAAATGTGTGGAGCAGTTTCTTTATTTGTCTAAAGTAAAAAAACGTGTTTTCTAACAATATTGAAAAATATTCAAGTTAATTATATAAAACAAATTTTAGCTTCCCTTTTTGTGTAAATTAATAAATTTCATATAGTTTTTCACGGTTAAAAGTTTCTATGTCAATTTCAATTGAAACAGTGTCAAATTCTTCTGTACTACATTAGACCTGACAAATATCTTTCGAAATGATGTTTTTTAACGGATGCATTACAATTTTGAGCAACTATTTATTTTGCCTTTTTTGAAATTGTATGAATAGATAAACCTTGCACGATATCAGGGCCGTATAACTAAGTAACTTTCACTAGTTGTACTGTATTTACGGTCATGTGTGTGTACATTTGTGCGTGCCTGCAAGTATAAAAGTGTATGAAGTACATGTCATATACATATATGAATCCGGTCACATACACATACGCACAGATACACATCAGTTCAAGTATAATACAGACACCAAAAGTTACTCAGTAGTACGATCTTGATACTGCGCACGATCTTTGTTTGAAATTGCTAAAAAGCCAAAAATAGACATTTATTTAAAATATCATATAACCCTTAAAATAATTCTAGCGACAATTATTTTTTTGAATGACACTTTTCCAAAAACGATGGTAATTTATAATTAATTAATCAACATTTAAAAGTTTAAGATGCAAGATATGACTTTTAGACAATTACATTGCAATCTTCTTTTTAAATGCAGCAGAGATAAATGATAAAAGTCAATGTGAACTATATATTTTTCATGTAAACATTATTCTTAGTATAAATAAAAATAATTCAGATAGAAATAAAGATATTATTAATTATAAAAGTATTAATAATTAACTCTACTAAATATATATACTTTATATATATATATCTTATAATAGTTTTGCTGCTTTGATTTACGTTAGACTAATTGTATTTATAAAGTAACTCTCTTTATTCAAAATAGGTAGTAAAACAAAAAAAAATTATCTTACAGTATATTATAATTACAAATTGTAAAAATTAAGCGAATTATTTATAATTAAATTAAATTATTTTATAACCAATGAGTTGATTTAATATCAGTAGTATAACCTAAATTGTATCATACATGAATAGTTTGCGTTAAAAAATCAGTTTTTTATCTTTTCATCTTTATCTTCTACAATACTAAATCTTAAAGTATTTCATAAGGATAAGAAAATAAGTCATGATATTAAAAATTTATTATTTGGAAATGCTAAGGAATGAATTGTACTTTGAGCTGGTTTTTATTCTCGCTAAATAAAGTCGTAAATGTTTTCATATCAAATTTGTTCATTTTTTGTTCTTATATCAAAAGATTATTAATAAAAAAATGTGAAAGAATAGTACATTATGCTGCTCGGATGGAATGATACAAAATCGTCGTTCCGTCTGTGCAGCATACAATACTTTATGTAACTAGTGTACATAAAATTGTGCGCTATTATATCTGAACTTACGAAAAAATTATAACAAAGATAATATATGTTAGGGAATATCAAGGGGATATAGGGGGCGAATCTGCCAAAACGAATATGAATAATTTTTAAAAACGTTAACCTACAAAAAGCGCAATGTATTTCAAATAAAGTCAAGAATTTGAATTGTGAATATTTATTCACAGCACTCAGAACACGGTATAACAAAATAAATAAAAATGACATGAAATATATCGATTCGGAATTGGTGAAAGTGGCGCCATCGTGGCGATCACCGAAACCAACGGACTATTATTTTCATTATTAAATTGGGACAAAAAAAGTGTGAATTGACCCCTGACTAAAAAGTGCTTACTTTTCGATCCGATAGGAAACAAGAAGATACTACTTTCCGTGCACGTGTTGCAAAAATTACTTTATCAGCATGAAAACATATAATACAATAGCATTTATCGCGTGTAATACAGTCCGGTGTAAAATATATGATTGATTTTTAACATGTATAAGATATCTGCAAACAAATAATCTATAATTTGGTTTTAATATATCTCGCAAAGATAATTTTTTGTATTATTGTGTTCTCCATATTGAAATCAGTGCATTATTATTATTTTTTATTTCATCACAATATAAGTTTCTATATCCACGGCGTACTTATTCCTCCATTTACAATACCTGGACTGAAGCTTTGCTGTTTTTAAACATTTATAGCAAAACCAACTTTTTTCCTTCCGATTACTTTTTGACGGATTTTTAACGCATCACGACGCACGCTTTTATACCATTTTCACTAACACTGAATTCAAATTAAAATCTACTTTATATTTCTATAATGCAATTTGTTATGGCGAGTTTGATTCTCGAGACCGCGGTGTTTCAATTTAAGTGAAATAAATCTTTTGATTATAATATATACTGCTCGTTAGTATAAGTAATACGATCGTGTTTTCTCGAATTTGCAGCAATAAATAATTTTAATTTGATCGCAAATGTAATGCAAGATGAAAAAAACGGCCCTTCCCATGTAACCTGTGAGTTTGCAAAACGGAGTGAACTTTAAAGAGGCAAAATATAATTGCACTAAAATCAAGTTGTAAATTAAAGCTTGAATAATTGCGTCGCATTTAAATATTTACGTGGCAATATTATTTTATGCCGCATTTGAATATTTCCCTACGACCCATAAATGATTTTACGAAACTTTTAATAATTTTATAAATTGTTTTCAATTTGATGTTATATGCGTTAATATCATCGCGTAATTATGTAATGAAAAGATTATGTAGTATTAATTGATGCACGAAATGTAACCCGATACGGCAAAAGTCGCACACATTTAACCCCGGGGTTTCAGCGGTATACGAAAGGCGAACGTCTTTTATCGGACGAAACCAAGAATATTATCTCAATGGCGCAGTGAAAAGTTGAAAAAAAGCGTAGTACACTTTTAGCGCCGTAAATAGTTAATTAAACGTCACCTAAAACGCGCTTTTATCTTATCGTATTTACGCTTGAGTATACTCGCCAAGAAACACGCGTTTAATTGTCATGCCATTAATCTCTTTAAAAGGAAACGAATGACGCAAAGTGTAGGAACAAATCGCTTGATTATTCCGAAGTATATATAATGTCGTTATTAGTTCGTACCGTTAAAGTTGCGCCGATGAAAAGCGACGGATTGCGCGAAACAAACGCGCAAAGCAAACATTTATATATTAAATTCACTTAATCAATCTTTTGATGGCACAATGACGTTTATAAATGACTTATGAACTACGCGATCGTGATGTACGAAGCCGTTCTCATCCTTGTTCCATCCTTTTAAAAGTGCATTTATTTACGAGCATAAAACATAGGACCGCAAAGCGTAAGCGTGTTAGCCGCGCGTCCGTGTTTCTAGATAAAAATGCAGGTGAGGTCGTTTGTCAAGGCACATACGTCCATTACGACGAAAAATCGAGTAGCAAACCGACCATAAACAAACAGAATTATACGCCGGATGGTTGGCTTGATCCTCTTCGTGTCGCGTTCGGTATACACTGGCGGCTTTTGATACGTATGTGCCGAACGGATTTTCACGTTGCGTCCCTTCTCGCTCGATCCCTTTCACTTTAGCGCGACATCGCTTTACCTTTGGCCCTTTCTAATGCTTTGTGCCGCGTCACGTTTCATTTACTCGTTTTTGTCTCTCCGTGCGAATTCGTCCCAATACGGGTTCGAACTTTTCTAATTTCATTATCACCGCGCTAATTACACCGGGCGAGGTACGGCGGCGATCTTGGCCGGCCGAGCCGAATGTCATCCCGCGGATAACTCGCGCCGAACCGACGCGCAAATGCGTTTAATAGCTGCTTGGCAAATATGTTTCTCGCATTGCTGCTTAGTTTGCGCAAACTGACCACGCCGGGTGTGTATTTGCTGGTTGCGATGTGGTTCTCGCCGGAGCCGTTCAAATTAGACGCTCGTTTCGAACTACGGTTTCCCGCCGGATCAAACGAACCGATTTTTCATTCAACCGCGCCGATCCGACCTCGCTGACAAAGTTTCATAACTTATATAAGAGCGGTGCATTATGTACGCGCTGAATATAGAACGACCTTAGGTCCACCTGGGAGAACACGTATCCGAGTCAATGGCCACGGTAACTTATGGAAATTTATGCGCGAGGTCGAAATTTCTGATGGAAGGCATTTTTAGCGACCTTACGTTAAATTTGGGATGGCTTTGCGCGCTCGTGTAATACACACCTTGACATTTCGCTATGTACACGCGTCTAAGATTGAGTTTACCTCGGAGACCGGTTGCGGGCGACCGCGAGAGTTTAACAATTTGTAAACCAAATTCGTCTCCGCAAAATATTGTTAACAAATTTGAAAACAACCAGTTCTCATTGTCATACGGCGCACCGTCGCCGACACGCTTCGGCTGAATCTTATCGATCCGCCTGAAACTGTTGCCGAAGTTGCATGCAATGGACCGCGCAGCCTCGCTTTGAAAAATGATTCAGCCGCGGATAAGAAGCGGCTGACAAGAAAGCGAAGAATTCTGCGTCAACGGTTTTGTCGGCGCGAGTTAATGACCAAGAAAATGAAATGATTAACCAAAGGATTCATGGCAGTTGAATGTCCTGTTTGTGCGTAGCACTCTCGATTGATAAATGAACGTGTTTACATTCGCTCATTACACGGCTTACCAGTGCCAATGTAGCGTATTACTGAATTGTTTTTAATTATAGCCAATTTATTGGTTACATTATCGACTCGGGGGGAACATACTTTTAATTATTGTACAAACACGGCTTTCAGCTGATTGAAGCGAGCGAGCCAAGTGTGGCTGAAACAAATGAATTAAGCAGCATTTAAATATTTGTTCGGGCTTTTTTTTTTATCAATTGCCATTTTTATCGCGCTTAAACCCTCGTCGGTTAATTGTATTATTATGTAGAAAATGTGTTATTATATACATCAGCAATTAAGGGTAATGAAATAATAATGGAAAAGATACACTTATTTGCACGATCGCGTATGGGTTTTTCCTACGCTCAGTGGTTGCGTGTTTCAGCACATCTGCTTCTTATTTAATTCAACCAAGTGTTTTGAATATACGTTTTTGTATCGCTATTAGGGGGAATAAAAAGCGATGCGTTAAACGCTTAATTGCAAATCTTTCGTCGGTAGCAAAAGTGCCGTGTGATGATATGAATTAATACAGCTAAGTAAATAGTACTAAACTGCAAGGGATAACGCAGCAATATAGTAGCGGCGCAGTCGTAAAAGCCTGCTGACGGCAATTTCCTAACAAGTTTCAAGAAATCTACGCGATAGTCGAAACGTATATACGTTTCGGTTGATTATATATAATTATGTAGAATAAATAAACATAACATGCAACAAATTAATGAATTCGAAGCTTTGACAAACTTGATGAAGCGAACGAACAAAAATTTAACAATATTTCATGCGGATTAATAATCCATTGTACGGAATTATTACTTTCCTTCTTATTGCTAGTTAAAGTCTAATCAAATTTATACGCGTGCGTGCGAGTTACTTTTCTTATTCTAATTTCAGTTTAATGAATAGAACTTTGTCAGTCAACAAAAGTTCAGGCAATTCATCTGATGTTGGATTTAGCAATTTATTCAAC
>JABFQC010002489.1:0-15993 GCA_022817085.1 Psilanteris sp. ZL-2020
ATGTTATACATAATATAACATATACATATATAACAATGTTATATTAATTAACAATTAAAAAATAAAATAATATCAAAACTACTCATACCAAAAACCTTAATTTAAAGTATTTATAAATTATTATACTAAAGTATTAAAATAAATGAAGAGTAAAGTTTGGCGATAATTTACTATTGTAACAATTTTATAAACTTTTTAGAATATAATTTGTACCATATTATTTCTAATACACATAATCAATTATTTATTAATAAAAGAATTAATATTTTTATAATATAACAGTTGTTTCATATTTATATTTTATGCTGTAGATTAAAGACTTATATGGCAGTAGCAAAGTTAACTAATAACGAGACACAAATGAAAATATTGATATTTTATTAATAGTTTCGTATATTATCTTTCGGAAGAAAGAAATGATATTGAATGGTACACGCATAAAAGATTCACAATTTCAATGGATCTGAATTTTCTTATTTGCAATATATAATTTTCATCAATAATCGCAATGCTCTTTTTATGTCAACATTTATTTAACGAATAAAGTTCATCATTGAAACATTCGATAATTGTGCAGATAACAATACATGCCATTATTGCCATCCTCGCAAATAAAAGATCAAATGTACTTAAATATAGAACTTATTCGTTAATACAAACATATATCCGTCTGTACATAATTCTTCGGAACATTTTTTTAATTTATCTTTACGTAAGTAATATTAATATTTTTAAAAAATGCTATAATGTATAATAATATGACAAGTTAGTAATATAAACCAGAGTTAATCTAGTCAGATTCATTTTGAAAAAAAAAAAACAATAAAGTTTTTCGTGTGCTCAAACTTAAAATTACAAAGCACTGGACTATAACTCGTAATCAAAGACCGCTTTATTTGATTCTATGGAAATAGCTTGTTCTAAATATATCGAAATTTCATTCAAAATTATACGATCTGTACATAAAATTTCACTTTGAAGTAAAATATTGTTTGATGTTTAAATGAATTATAAAGCTGATGCATGTGTATTTTTTCACGTTGAAACAAGCGCTTTAATTGATGCGAAAAATTGTTACCAACAATTGATATGGTTTATATATATATATTTAATTGCTTTAAAATTTCAAATTGTTCTATTTAACGTTATCCATTAATGCAATAAATTAAAGTAAGCTTAGTGATTTTAACAGCCTCGTGTTTATAATCCTTGCCGCGTCCCGTTATAATTATAACAATATTATAAGTAATTACAACTCTGCAACTACGATTAACCCAATTGACATATTCAACAGCTGAAAAGACTGTTGCAATAGTAGAAAAAGAAAGACTGCGCGTCACCTGCCGGTTGTAGCACCGGGTTTGTATCGTTACAAACAAATAATTTCCATTTCACTTTTCCGAATTATTAATTGTTATTATAACCTCAGCTGCTTGCGTGAAGTATAAGATCTATTTATTTAGGCTGGCGAGCGCAATTATACAAATGGAAAATATGAATATCGCAACTCCACGTACAGTTATAGGAGACGAATATATTCTGCTGTCGCATTTCGTATAATTGTGAATTCTTATACTAAAATTTTCCAATTAACTTTTTGTATAATTAATCTTATATCTGTATGTACATGATATATGTGCATGTGTTGCGGTGGTACCAACATATAAAATAAAACTTTGTCGGAAAATGTGCTTGTCTATCGAAGAATATTTTTGTATGTTTCGACAATCCTTTGACGTTTGATTTTCGAGGAGAAATGGTGACGGAGAGAATTCGCGACCGACTCGCATTTTGTCATTATTTAAACTATCGCTTTTCACCCTGCGGACTAACACGGACGACATCGCTGCTAGGAATTGTATTCAGTCTTGACGCATTACATCAGCCGTCGTACGTACGGACTCAGCGACAATTAATAATAGTAATAATAATAATACAAATAGGAAAACATATACACGTTTTTTTATTTAATCCGAAATTAAATATAACGTTAAGATACACCGCGGGTAATTTATTAAAACCGAATTGCGTATACTAAAATATTTGTATTAAATGATTCGTACTGTAATGACGTTTCACATCATATAATTAATAGTGGCTAAATCTTATATATATAGGCCTACATGGTATTAACATTACACCCTAATAAATTGTGTTAATCGACTTAAGACCTCTGTATAGAATATATTGATAATAGAAAATTAAAAATAAAAATAAAGAAGAAAAAAAGAATTTTTGATTTTGAAAATTTCATTCGGAAGTGTGTTGTGAATTCGAAAAAAAATGTATTGAAGATCCTTTATGGAAAACCATTAACCAAACGTCAAATTTATCTTACGCTAATTGATTTTATACAAATTCAATGACTATTCAATTTATTGTTATACATACGTTAATGGTTGTTGTATGTGAATACATACATTAAGAGGAAATAACCAGAAAAATTGCAAAAAATTCTATTGAAACTGTTACGATAGTTCATGTTATGAAAACAATTTTAAGTATTTTTTTAATTTTGCTCCAGTCTTGCATTCAAATGTTTATAACTTTTGTATAATAAGAATATTTAATTAATTTAAATATAACGTATTTGCATTTTATTATTATTCTTATTAAACAAAATAAATATTTCTTCATTAATTATGAAATATAAATAATAAACAAAGTCTATTATGTTATATTTAAATTAAAAAATTTATATTTAAATTGTTATTCATCAAAACTTTGATTATTTAATTCTGATTAATTTAATTCTATTATATATTAAAATTATTACCCTATGATCACTTATGAACACGAAAATTGAAGTTTTAATATACAATGTGTAATAGTAGTAGTTGTCTGATTCTTTTTACTAATTTGTGTGCTGTCTAATTTTACACTGTGCTGTCTTTTATACGATGATTATTTTTTAAATCCAAATTTGACCGTAGAAATTATATTAATGGAATTAAAGTTACAATGTTCGAAACTCGTGTGCAGCATGACTTTACGTGCACGTGCAAAGAAATACAATTTTTTATTAAAGTAAAAATTTTACACTTTTATTTGTATACGAGCAAACAATGTTCGTTTAATTAATAAAAACCCTTAAAATTAAACTATACAACATCCTTTGCAATTTCAACACGAATCTCTTTACCTCCACAATAAAAATTTAATAACATGAAAATTAAAATTATAAAAAAGTATTATATTAATGTTTAGATCAACACATATTACACTTTATATTATCTTATATTATTAGTATTATTAGTCTGACGGAGTCAAATCCTAATATTAACAATTACACTTATTTTATTAATTAAAAAGAATGAAACAGTTATTTTTTAGATTAATTTATATACTAATAATTATTAAAATTATTCATTAATGTTACATAAATAAAAAGAAATTATTGAAAAAAAATAATAATCAACATTTAGAAACAATACGTCAGTGTTAGTTTGATGTTAACAATTTTTTTAAGAATCTTCAATATATATCTATTTAATTCATCTAGCATCTAGTGTTTTAACAGATAATTTAGATTCTTATCATAATTCAAAAGCGCTTTGTTGTTTTAAGGACGATCATTTTAATTAAGTGCTAAAGAAATAGTTCTTGGAATAGAATAATCTCGGTAAAGCAACTGGGAAAATGAGGTATCTTTAATTCTAAATTGAATTTTGCGTGAACGGTGGTCAAAACCACGAACAGAAAACTGTTGCATACAAAATAATAATCACAGATATTAATTATTTATATCCATATTCTAAAATTACTTTCGTTATGAAGTCAATAATGTCAGAGGAATATCAATAATTCGTTCATTTATAATGCAGTAGAATTTCATTTTTGGCACGTACAAAACCAAACAAAGCATTAAAATATTACAATAATAATTAGTAAAAAACGAAGTACGCGTTATATATTAGTTTATTTGGCTCCGTTTTATGACGTTTATAACAAAATCTTGAATTCAATTAATTTTTTATATCGATATATATATATATATTATTGTTCATATCACGTATATAGATGCTCAGTTTTAATAAAATTATAATTTAACGTGCAGTCATTTAATAGAACGATGTCGCAATCATCAAATTATCTTTTAAAACTAATAAGTGAAAATTGCTTTTACAGTATTGATAGTTTTATAACAATTTAAAACAGTTACTAATTATCGTTTAACTTTTTATTGTAAAAATGGAGAAGTTTTTCAATCTTTTGAAATTAGTTGGCTAGTGGTAAATCGTACGTGAAGTGAGTAAATACAAATGAAGTTTCATATATGCTTTAGGGAATAAATGTTGCAGAATTGTATATTTTTGAAGAAAAAACATATACCCGATGTCAGGTTTAAAATAAAGTTGTGAACTAAAATGGAAAAGCATTCATTATTATGATATCTGAAATAATTGCAATACATAATAATAACAATAACAATAGCTTAATTTGGCTTTTATGCGTACAAATGTGCACGAATATATAGACGTATGTATTAAATTTTGTATAAAAGATGATTCTCGACATTTATTTGATTTCATTGCATACATAAGTTTTTATCGCAACAATAAAATCGAACGTTAGTAAATCAGTTCATCAATGAATTGCCTTCTATTAAATGCAAAATATTTTCACATTTCAAATAGTCTATTCTTATAATAGGTTGTATTAGGTCAATGGAATGGAATAAAATCAAATTTAATTTTGCTATACATAGCTTGGGCAAAAGATGATATATTGACATTTTCTGACTTAAAAGTTAACATGAATTTCTCTAACCCGACCTTTTAAATTATTATTAGAACCAAACTCCATTATATCTAATTTTGCAAAAAAAGGCTACAGCATAAAAACAAAACTATAAATAACACTCTCTGTCCAAAAGTATAATTAAATTAAAAAAAAAAAAGAAAAACCTTTCCCGGCAAACTTTTTTCAACAACTACAATTAAATGTATTATTTGCTCTGCACTTTACGTGCAAAGTTTTTTTGTGTCAATTATTAAAATCGCGAGTTCAAATAAAGTTTAATCTTCACATTGCAGCAAGTCCTTGCGTTATTACCATACAAATCGTTTTCACTGCGTCAAGTTCAAAATAACGTGATATGAAATACAAGTCATTAAATTGAAGTAGTTGTTTGCGCCGCGTGTCCCGCTCGCCATCCGCCGGCACCAGAAAAGAAGGACAAAAAGGAAAAAGGAAAAAGGAGAGAGTAAAAAAAAAAACAAACAAATACCTCTTTCCTTATGGCTCCCTTAATTTGCGCCGCGTTGGGCCCACCGTTCTCCAGAAGCAGGCTCTTGGTGCTGCCGCCCTTGACGCGGACGCTGCTCCACCTTTGTTTGGGCACATCCTGGGTCCGCTCGTTGCGCTCGCTTTCCTTGAGCGAGCCGCCTTTGACCCTGAGCGCCCCCAAGACCGTTGGCGCGTCGAGCTGGCCCAGGAGGTGCTCCGACATCGCTCTTGGGGACTTGATGCACGTCATGGTCGCGGGCGCTAGCGTGTTGGCCGACGATACGGACTTGACCAGCAGGTCCTTGCCCTCCTTACCCCAGCCCGTGATTCGCTTGCCGAGAGACAGGCTCGTCGGGGTGTGCGAGGCGCTCTTCCTCACTTCGAGGCATGGGTCGTGCCGTTTCCTCGGCTGTTTGGCAACCTTGTCGCCGTACGTCGAGTTCGACGACGACGACGACGACCCAGACGCGGTGAGCTTCGGCAGCCTGTTCCTGCGCACGCTCGACGTCGACCTGTCGATGAGCGTGTCCCTTTCCTCGCTCGAAATGTCCTCGCTCTCCTCGGGGAACTCCGACGAGAGGCTGCCGCTGACCCGGTTGTTCGCGTCCTGCTTCCAGGACCAGTCCTCCTTGTCATGGGAGAAGCTCGACGACGTCGTCTCCTGGTCCTGCTGGGAACGCGGCCGTCCGTTCGACGACACCGACTTGACCAGCGGCCGCCGGCCCGTCTCCGGCACCGAGGCCTTCCGCGACTCGTGCGTGTCGCTGCTCAGCGACGACTCCGGGTCCTCCTTCTCGAACAGGTCCTGCAGCTCGGTCCGCGGCTTCGCGCTCGACTTGGGCGCGATCTGCTTCCTGCGGATGACCACCGGCGGCGGCAATCGGCCCAGCGGACCGGATTCGCGAGCCGCCAGGGCTATGTCCTCGCTGGACGGCGCCGGTGACTGCGTCCTGGACCGCTCGGCGCCACCGAACGACTGAATCTTGGCGACACACGTGCGCCGCTCGGCTGGCTTCGATTATCGCCGCTCAGCCGCGTCGACGAGCCGCTTCCGAGGCCGGAAGGGGCCCATCGTCGCCGCTCATTGGGCTCGCTTGTACGCTCGGCCGCGCGCGGCCAGCCGTTTTCCGTGCGTCCCTGGCGCCGCTCACCGCGTCGGACGGCTCCTCGTGCTCATCGCGCCACGCGCGCCACTCGCCCGACTCGCTGCCGAGCCCGGTTACAAATCGATCGCAGCCTCCGGCGTGACCAAACAAAACATCAGCGGAAATCGATACCACGCCGACCAGCCGCGGCCACTCATTGCGTCGGCGGCCAGCGCGCGGCCAGTTTTTCGCCCCCACGGCAACGTGCTCACGCGACAACGCGCGAGCGTCCCGACGGCAAACCTTGCCGCGTCGCGTCCGGCCGTCGTCGGCGCGCTTGCAGGCGCCCGTCCAAGGATACGTCGTCGTCCGCACTTTCGTCGTCTCCCGGGGATGTCACATCTCCGCGACGCTTTTCTCGCTCGGCCGATCGGTCTGTGCGGCACGGCGCCTCGTTGTGCGCTTCGTCGCGCGCATTCGGTGCGTTCGTACCACGTCGCTGCGACCCGACCCACCTGCGCTTATTGATTCGTGAGTCTCGCGAGAACCAACGAGGCTGCGAGGCAGCGCAGCGCCACCGCCATGTGCGCATGCACGCCTCGACGTTAGACGGGTTGTAGCCACTCAGGCGCGAACCGCACTCGCCAGCGCTGCCGCTCGTATTTATCTTCCCGACTCTCTTGTCGCGCGTTCCCTCGCTTTTACCCCAATTCTCGCGTTCCTTCTCTCTTGTTTCGCTCGCCGCGCTTTTTTTCGTCGCCGCGGATCGTTCTTTCGCTTTGTTTCGCATCGCGCTCTTGCGCGCAACTTTGTCCAACTCAAAGCGAATGCTCGCGATCAAGCTGTTGCGTTTTGTTACGGCGGTTTGCTCGTTCGCCTGTAACTTGCGCGCGTTTCTTCTCGTTGCGCTCTCTCGGAAGCGTTGTTTGGATTTATTTAGACGCGATTTGTTTTCTCATCCTGTTGATAATAATTTCCAACGATGAGCGACAAACGAGTTCGACGGCTATTTTTAGGCCGCCCCGTCGTCGTTTTTCTGTCATAAGCTTATCGTATATATTTAGTTTAGCTTGAAATCTGTATAATTGATGTTATTCGTATATTCTTGGTTCGCAGTGTCGCGACGATCATTGCGGTCAATTTTTTGCGCAACTTATTTAGCACGCGTCAGGTCCGATTGTTTATTTTGATCAAGTTATCGGTCAACGATTGCGTGTATGGGTTTTAATTGACCGGATAATTTTGCTCCCAATTTTAAGCGGAAATAATTTTAACGCGTTTCAGTTATTTCTTGACGCTTCTTTTATAGTACAACTGTATTGCATACGACGTGTTATTAGTGTAAAGAACTATATTTGTATTAAGTTGTTTGTTTCATTTTTACTTAATAAATATGGTAAATCTTGGTATCTAGAACAATGTACCACCATTTTCAAAAAATGTATGTCATTTTTTATATTAATATATATTTTACTTAATACACATTTTAATTTACGTGTAATTTTGGTTGTAAATAGTTATAACTATAGTTATATATTCAATTTCATATTTATTTATCATGATAACAAAACGTAGGTAACTCTATATATTATCGTACCTATCTATGTATACATACTGCTGATAATTTGTTTAAATTAAATTTAATTAAAACATTAAACTTATTGAACGACAAAATGAGGTATCTACAATCAATATTGTTATTGCTACGAGCAATTATGCGAATATAATATTTTACTAATTTTCAATATACATGTATAGTGTGTGATATTAGTTATCGATTCTTATGTAAAATACAAGATTGAAAATTGAAAATTATTTTTGTTGTTAAACATTTTGTAAAAATGTAAATTGTTATATTTTACACAACTGTAATTGAATTTTAAACGCAATAATGGTATTCCGAAATATAATTGAATAATTTACATAACTAAGTTGTATAGAAAATAATAGTAAAATCAATATTTTTTTCATTTGTATTTATAAAAATTAAATTTCTAGATATTATATATAATGCTTTCAAATATTCCATAAATCTATATAAATAAATGAACTTAATTGAATAAAATAATCAACTTAAATTGTATATATATGAATGAAATATTTTATACAATGATTTACGTATAAAAAGGAAATGACAATTTCTGTGAAAATATAAATATAATTTTCTTTGTAATATTTTTCAAATTATGTACAAAGGAAATTAATTTGATTTATTCATGCACATTATAACATTCGCGAGATACTAAGTTATGATTCCATTATTAAACCATTACTTTAAACCTGCATTGCATATATTTTACTTAATTTAATTACCATTGTGTTATTTAAATAAATTTTCTAATACCGCCTATATTCATCGAATTTAATATCATTCAACGAAAAAAGTGCAATAACTGTTAACCGTACTTATTAACGAGTTCTTAATTGGTTTACGTGATGAGAGGTAATGAGTTTTCCGGAATATCCGATTATAAAATCTGATCGTTCTCTATCGAGCAAGAAAGATCGAGCCGCATTTCATTTGCGTTAAATCGGAACAAGCCATAAATTACAAAATTTTGGCTATAAATGTGGATTATCGGGGGTATTGGATGCGGCAACTAATGACACTTCTAAATTGTAAATAAAGTGTTCCTAAAACTTGTTGTCGCATTCGTATTTTGTACGTAGTGCCAAACCGAAACTTACGAACTTTCTAATTAATTAATACCCGGACTGTCATAAATTTTGAACTTCTTCGATAAAACATGATCTCCAAAAAACAAACATTAGTTATTACATTGTTCATGTAAATTTCTTATATTCATTATTTATTCAAAAGAATCGAATTTTAATGCCATTAATTCCGATCTAAAATTATATTACTTAAAAGAACAAACAAACAAATATCAATTTTTATAAATAATTTTACTAAGCATTAAAACGTATAAATGTGTGATTTCAGGGTTTATTTTGTAACAAAATAAACAAATGAGCTAATTTAATACCGCGTTGCACCTGAGATATCGTGTTGAACATCGGAAATCTTTTATATTACATTAGCTCATCATTTTAGTGACAGCCTGATATCGTTTATTCTAACTACCCAGATAGTTGGATCGCCTTGAAACTTACATGCGCTTTGTAAGAACATCAAAACTACTTAAAATAATTCTTATTTTAATGAAATCTATTACAATAAAATCAATTCACGGAGTGATCTACATTTATTAATAACATACTTTTTGTGACACGATTATGATTGTAATTTTTGATAGAATACGATGATAACCAAATAGTTTTACAAAGTAAATTAGGTTATAATGAGTAAATCATTATTTTTATATTATTATGTCTTTACAAGATTATACATTCTCGATCCTATATCACTTTACCATCAAAATACTAAAATTATACATGCTCCGTGTAATCATCATCGACCAAACAAATATATATATTGATTCTTTAGATAATTATTTTTACTAACAATTAATATACTACATAGTTTGTTTTTGTTTAATATAGACATATTCTAAATATAAACGTATAAACAGTACGGTAATTTATAATACAAATATTTAATTTTACGGCATATAAATATTATTTTTGTTAAATAAAAAAAAGTATTTAATAAACATTGATTATTCTATCATTAAAAACAATATTTATCTACCTGCATAATGAAGAATACATGTAACCTATTTTGAATTCTGTGATGTAAATATATAGATTTGACTTGTAATTTGTATATGATGGAAACATAATTTTAAAATTGTGTAATTTTAATTTTTTTCTTTGACTTCAACATCCCTCTTATACCTAATTAATGGCAGTTTAGTTTATTGATGTAGAAAATTGGAGGTGAGTTGTATTACTGCGATATCTTTTATATAATTTATCGAAATCTTATTATATTTATTTATGTCCAATTGTATGTAGAAGAAGAAAATTCTTTGTATTCATTATTTAAAGTAGTCCTATATTATTCTTTGAGCTTTAAAACACACACATATATATATATATTATCTATACACTTGTATTACACACTAATATTGAAATATATATATTAAATATTTTGTATTTTAAGATTCTTAGATAGGATCGAAATATCCCTTCATTTTATGCAAAATAATGTATACGCATGTCGTAATAATAGCTTATTGGGAAACAAATACCATGCATGCAACTTTAATTCTTAAAATAGAATAAACTTATTTAACGCTCAGATATTCTTAAAAAATTATCAAATGAGTTCTTAAAGTAGTATTAACCTTACTTGTAAGAAAATATAAGTAAAACACTCGACGTGAAAAGAATAAAAAGAACTGAAAATTAGAAAATAGCAAAACATAAAATATGTATATATAAAATGTATATACAATTGCACTTATCTAAATTTGTAACGAAATTATCAAACAATATTCATTTTGTTATTTTTACGAAAACCTTTATTATTTTGAAAGTGAATTAATTTCAAACAATTAGATCATAGTATACATGTAGTGAATTGGTTCACTTACTTATTAAAATTTAAAACAATTTATTTTTCACTTTTTTAATACAAGAAGTAATTGCTTTCAGTTTATTTCAAGCATAATTTCATTTATACAACATAATAAACGGATTAATATGTATGAAGTTGTTACGAAGCAAAACAATGTGACTGAATTTACAATTGTTAAATTAATACAAGCGCTTACATGATTTTTTAATATTAATAATATTTACGCGAAATATAATAACGAGTCATTAATAATAATCATGTTTATATTTAATTTTCATTTGTAATATTAAACTGTTTAATATATAACTGCTTGAAAATTAATTCTATGACAAACTTTGTAAATATATTACGTTTCTTATTATTTATTTTACATAGTTTCCGATAAGTTGATCAAACTATTGGTAATAAGATTAAAATAAAATATGCTTTTTATATTTAAAATATACTCCGGATGTATGTAATTTTATGATTTTTATTTCTCATTGTAGATATTTGGTTGATTAAAATGTCCGAATTACTTAAATAACGTGCGTATAATAAAATAGTAATTATGTATGATATTAAGGTTAAGAAAAAATTTGCTATTAAGATTAAATTATGATTATTAAATTTTGCATGGAAATAATTATTTTAAATACACACTTGTCATTCTTTATATATATGTATAAAAGTATATAATGCTTTGAATAAGTATTATGCACATTGCACTATTAATTTATATAAAAATATAATTTATCTACAACATTAATCATAGATAAAGATTCAGATAAAATTTGATTTGCGATTGAATTTAAGATTATAATGGAATTTTTTTCATTCATTTTCCGCAACATGGACTTGAATTTCATATTAATCAGTTTTTAATAATCAAATAGTCTAGACCAAGCATGTTTCTTTAAACAAGCCCCAAACATTGTTCAAATTATTTTCAAATCGAAATACGTCTACCGAAGACAATGAAAATGTCCGAATATCTAAAGTTAAATCACAATCCAAGAACTTTCGGATTTAACGCCAAATTATTCTCGGGTTTATAACCACCATTTTTGTCTCCAATCTGTCCGAGATGTTTGAAAATTACATGCTTGTAAACCTAGTTTCCATTTTCATTATATATCCATTATATAAATTCATTATATAAATTCGTCATTATATTTCAAAATCCATATATATATATATATATGTAATACTTAATACCTTATGTATTTAGAAAATTGTGTCAACCCGCCATTACGCGCTTTATAATTTGCATCGTATCGTTCTCTCGGGAGAATTCTCTTCTATATCTCTATTTCAAAGTTAAACGTTTAAATTTGAATCCACGTAATTTCAAAATTGCGCTTGTATCTCTAAACAAATCAAATAACTCAAGAGCAAGATTTTCTATTCGCAATTGATTGTTGAAAAACGTTACCGAAAAATTGACTAAAACAATAATTTGTTTATTTATTACAAATACATATACTGTGTTTGCAAAACGTAACTACGTCACCTCTAATTATGTCAAACGTTTAAATAATTTGGTGCTCGTAATTTGGTAACATATGTAAGAAGCCCTCGCGAAAAGCTCACCTGTTCAGCTCGTGGTCTTGACTTGTCGTCTTGCTCTTTCGTAAGATCTTCAACGAGATCATGAAGAAGTCTAATGTCCTGGGGGCTGGGGGAGTCCACCCGACCAGCCCCCGCAATCATCGCACTATGAGGCGCCAGTTCACAGTAATCGCGCGTGCCTACAGTCTCTTGATCTTCGACGTCTATCTCTTCGATCCACCAATCCTGAGATCCCTCCTCGTCACTAACAGTCAGTGCTACCTCGTCGGCATCGCTCATTTAGGCCATTTAAATGGCCAGTTCATCGATACACAATTCGCCGATTTTTCCCAAAAAAATCGATCTTTCCGATCCGTCACTTCCGATTCGCGATATTGTTTTTGGTCGAATCAACGAGCCTTCGGCAAGTAGCTGTCTTCTAATTTTTTTAACTCGTTTTTAATGGCAATAAATCAGCCCTTTGTATTGTTCAAAATTGTGTTCGTGTTTCTTTACTCTCGAATAAAAAATAGAAAATTTACGATATAACGAGGAAACGGCAGATATTACTGCTGCGATTTTTGAGCAAGTCCTTGTAAAATTAATGCGAAGAAAAGTATTCAGTCGAAGAAAGAAAAGTCGATTCAGTAGAAACTCGTGCAGGCAGTTTCAAATTGTTTCGGGGTGTGTTTAAAATCTGCGATGATGGCTGTCCTAAGAGGTGATATAACGGTGCATTTTTAAGTGTATAATATATTTGTAACAAATTGAATAATTTTAAAAGTTAGTTCCCGCGGGTTGCAAAAGGGAAGTTTAGAGAAACTCGGAAACGAATCGTTTGAAAAGTATTGCTTTTTAGTTTAGTGTAATTGCAGGAACGTAAAAACTGGAAATACTTGCGAAAACCGTTAATTTCAATTATACTCTTTTGCGACGCATATTTCAGTACTATTAAACGTGTTTTTATACAAAATTCGATATTTCGCATCAAAATTATAAATAATTATTCAGTTTAAGATTTGTTTACCTTTTTTTGATCTGCTTTCAGAATATTAAAACTTAAGAGAAAGTAAAATTAATCATTTCATAAATTTCATAAATAATATACTATACTCAAAAAACTAAGTGGTAATAAATACCATTTCGGTGGTAAACTGTAACACGTTAAAATAGTAATTTCTTCGTATTTCTAATCTGTACACGCAGAAAACGGTTCCGGTAAAAATTACTATAAGTTCAGGAAATATTATTCAAAACACTGTGACTCATGGATGAAACAAAATATCAGTTAGAAAGACTGGATTATTTGGTATATACTTACAAACATTCATCAATGTTTATTGTAACGTTCAGTACTTTCCAACTAATATTTTGTTTCGATCATGAGGTACTATGTTTTGAATATTATATTTACTGAATTTTAGTCATTTCTACTGGAACATTTTTCAACGTGTAACAATTTGAAGATATAATAGTTATTTAATTTGACAATATATATTTTCATTATAATTCCAATAGTATATAAGTTGCAAAACAAATAAAATGTTACTATTTTATTATTCGAAAAAAAAAAATACACTGAGCGAAATTTGATATAATGAAATTTAATATATTTTGTTTAAAATATTGCATAAATGGTGCTAAAAAGGAACGAAAAACATTAAATTTTTACTATCAAATTTCTCTTACCGCGTAGTATATTAATTATTTAGATAATTTTCAACCCATATACGATTAGAATTATTAATATCGTTGTATATGAAATACTAAAATTTTTAGAACACGACATCTGATTTGCGGATTATTGACTGTCTGACCCGGCGCGGACCGTACCCCGTTACTAAATAAGCCGGATCTGGTGAACCCAAACACCTCGAACGCTAAACGCGCCGCGACTAAAAACTCGATCGAGATTCAGCAAAGAACCATAATTTCGTATTGCGTGGTCAAGTTCAAGGAGAGCTGTGTTTCAAAGTCGAACTGAACTTTGGAATCACGAAACGATGTCCCGAAATCGGCCAACATAGAATAAGTTGCAAACACGCGCCGGCAAATTAACACGACGCGACACAGCGAATTCATGTCACGGCGTTCAATTTACGAGTATCTCGCTAACATTTAGGCTAATATTTTAGGCAGACTTTGCGAATAATTCAAGGCTCGTGTTCTGAAAGGTCACTAATTATTCGAGACCTCAGGGCTTCAACGTATCGCGAGTCGTGTTAATCGATTTTGCTGCATTTCAACATTAACTATACACGACGAAAATTCCATTATTTCAATACTCCCTACAAGATTTCAACGTCACGACTCCGTACAAACGTAAAATATTTGCACGCTCCATCCAAAAGCAGTTGCAAAATAAATCAACCGATAAGTTAGTCACGTTTGTACTGATATGACTGTAACGATTTCGGTTGACGGCTTGGTTAATGTAAACGTCTGTTTAATTGCAACACATTTAATTGTTACATGTAATTATATATACATACAAACATATATACCAGTTCATAGTGTAATTTATGTATGACTTTAAAACGATTATAGAGTAGCAACGTGAAATTAATTTTAATGTCATATTATTTGTATAAGTTTACGAAATTACAATGCATTTGCAGTCAGCGGAACTGTCACGAAAACCAGCAACTTAATCAATTATTAAACATCCGTGGAAGACTATCAGAAGGTTAGTGTTTAATCGTTTATAAAATTATAGTTCGTAATTATAGAAGAAATTAAGAAGTCGTGTACTGTTGTTGTTATATGATGAGTTTCTGAAAGTAACTTTTTTGTCGTAAGAATTTGATAGTTAATTGTGCAGCGTATTAAAATCGACTGTTATAATATGTTCAGTTGAGTGTGAAAAAAAAGGGATATAATCTTTAATGGAATCAAAAATGGATACTCAATTATTGCTGAGAAAATTGTTATCCTTCATTGCCGAATTGATTGGCTTATTGTACGCAATTGATATCGAGATATATTTTTGGTTCTTCATGTATCAAAAGCCTGCACGGAATTTTTTACTATGTCTCATAAAGTGAACCATTTTGTCAACAAAGAGAGCCTCGCAAGAAACTCAACAAACGCAAAATAACATTCTCGATGAAGAGAACGATCTATTTTTTAAACCGAATTATTGTTTTATGTATCATTTTTCATGCTGCGTATTACTTTTGAAGTTATAGTATTGTTATAAAAAGTGGACATACGATGACGACGTGATGTGAAAACAATTCATTTGACATGTGAAATGACTTTTATACCTTTGTATCGGATTTATATGAACTAGTTATTTTTTTTATTTGCTACGACCGTTTTTATTTGTTTTAAGAAATATAATATCATTTTATTTGCCTTCTGTAATTAATGAAAATGCACCTATGTACTTCTTGGTAACAATTATTATTATTGCAATAATATAATTTTATATTATATTTGATTTATATTATACACTGAGAAAACAAATGTTTACCAATTTACTATATAATATATCAAAAGAGGACGATACGTGAAAACACAAAAAAAATACTACATTATATCCCAAGTAAAAATTAGACTAGTTTTTGCCTAGTTTAAACCAGATTCTAGCCAGATTTTGAATGGATTCACTAGTCTAGATAAATCTATAAAATTATTGCCTAATAACTGCTGTAAGAAAACTGT